>JAOPUD010000162.1:9173230-9183638 GCA_027122715.1 Trisopterus minutus | reverse complement strand
GGGGGGGGGGGGGGGGGGGGGGGGGGGGGGGGGGGGTAATAAGGAGTTTACCCTTGAGTCATGTGCGGGGGCCCTGGCGTTATACAGCCAGAGCCCGTCTTGGGGGGGGGGCGGAGCACAGTTGTTTGGGTATATCGTGCGGGGAAACATGTTAACATTTACATTCAGCAGACACTCTTATCCAACGCGACCTACAAGAAGTAATGTTAGGAGAAATAAAACAAATATATATACTGCTGTGGGTACAGTAAGGCTGTTCATAGAACAAGCCTGGACCGGGCGGCCCCGCCCCTTCTGCCGGTGCTTTGAGTCCCCCGGCAGGAGGGTCTGGAGAAGAGCCAGACACTTCTTTCTTGTTTCAATGTTTTTTTTGCAGGAAGCCACCAAGCCACCAAGCTGGCTTTCCCCCTCCCCCCCCGGCGTGCCATTGGCTGGTTTAGCACAACGACAACACAGGAAGCGACGGCAAGCAGCCAATTGCGTACAAGATGAGTCAATTTAACCCCGCCCAGTTGACCACGCCTCTGGTGCTGAAGAAAAGGACGGCAGCCTCCCCAGACCAGCCAGGGTTAACCCTAACCCAGGGCTAACCCTGGGCTAACCCTGGGTTAACCCTAACCCAGGGCTAACCCTGGGCTAACCCTGGGTTAACCCTAACCCAGGGTTAGCCCAGGGTTAACCCTAGCCAGCCAGGGTTAACCCATTCCCCGTGTACAACAAAAGGTAGGCAGGATAAGAGGCTACGCGATGCTAAGCGCGTCCACTGAGCGTCAGGACGTGCGACACACACACACAACAGGTGCCCATAACGTCGACTCGTCAGCGCACCTTGCTGGAGTAGTAATCAAGCACCGTTTCCATGGTAGCGGAGCAGCTGGTCTTGTAGACGATGACTCTCTGGATGCCCAGCAGACGGTAGATCTCCATCGCCTGCACGGACACGGAAGCACACGTTCCTTTCCCTCTTCCTCTTTCAGTGACCTTGACACAACTGAGACAGCTGGTGACCTCTGACCCGAGGTTCAGGGAGTTTTAGCTGTCATGGCAACACATGACAACGACATGCAGTTTGGCCCTCTCTCTGGCAGCGGTTAAAACACGTCACAATGACAAGATAAGACAATGACAAACAAGACACAAAGACAAAGACCAAATGACAGAAATGGTTAAAGAAATTAATAAATATATAAGTAGCGATGTGTAGATTAAAAATGATCCCTGTACTTATTGAGCCTATCAACTCCAATGTGTTATATGTGAGTGGAGGGGCGGGGCAGGGCGGACAGGGAGGGGTGGGGCACCGGGGGTTGTGGGTGTTGGAAGCCTCTGAGGGGGTGACGGAGGCGACAGCTCTGGTGGTGCGGGCCGGCAGTGTGCGGTACCTCTTCCCTGATGGGGGGGGCTGACCTTTGACCTGGGCTAACAGACTGGTGACCTTTGACCTGGGCTAACAGACTGGTGACCTTTGACCTGGGATAACAGACTGGTGACCTTTGACCTGGGCTAACAGACTGGTGACCTTTGACCTGGGCTAACAAACTGGTGACCTTTGACCTGGGCTAACAGACTGGTGACCTTTGACCTGGACAAACTGCAGCACGTTGTTGTAGCTGCCGAACATGTTGGCGATGCACAGCGTGAAGCGCAGCGGGAGCCGGGACCGGTCCACGGGCGCCCGGTTCAGGACGGGCAGCAGGGTGAGGTTGGCGAGGTCCAGGCTGTCCCCGGACAACAGCCCCGCGTACCTGGGAGACATCCGTCCAATCAGAGACCGCCCAGCCTGCTGCACTCAGTATTGCTCAAATGTGTGTTTTGAATGTTACTGCAGGCTCCTACCCTGGAAATTCAGCTCTCACCAAAGCACAATTTGAATGTGCTCAGCGAGCCACGCTGGGAACGAGCAGCATGCTCACTCCCCGCTTCCCCTGCCCCAGAACATTAACCAATCACATCAGAGTATCTGATATAGGCGGGGCCAGAAGCGTTGCTGTTTTACCGTCCGGATACGGCGAGAGTCTAATCTATTGGTTAGCTCCGCTGGTCTGGATACGCCCCCTTGTGTTCTCCTGATTGGTCGCAGTGTTATCCAATTACGTGAAGTGATATTTTCAAATGCATGCTTGGCTCCGCCCCTCGAGTCGGGGCCCTTTTCGTCACTCGCTGCCGGGCCCTAAGGCTCTCTAGACGTGGCTCTGGATTTGGATTTGGGCTCCACAGGTTCAACCAAAGAAGGACCTACCTGGGCTCGCAGCCGGGGGGGATCGGGCACAGGAAGTCTCCCGTCCCGTACGGGAAGAAGTAGTTGGAGCGGTGGGTGGTCCGCTGGGCGGCCGCCGTCGCCATCTTGCCGCCCTCCTCCTCCTGGCAGCAGAAGACGCAGCGGCTCGGCAGGGAGGCCTCCTCGCCGGGCACGATGGCCAGCAGCCGGACGCTGGCCGCGGGCGTGCGGTGCTCCCGGAACGCGTTGATGAGCAGGGTCCTGGAGCCCGGGACCCGCGTGAAGGTCTCCGAGCTGGAGCGTGGGCTGCAGCCGCAGGCGTCGCCCGGCTGTTGGTGCAAGGGGGGGGAGGGGGGGGCGAGGGAGGCGGTTAGGACAAGGGGAGTCGGTACTTCCTGTTTGCACCGGAGACGTTGGGTTGGGTGAGTCTTCTAGACCGTATCTGGGGTCTGGAGTGCAGAATTCGGAAAATGGTACGGGAGTGCTCGTAACTGATGAAGAGACAATGTACCAAAATGCTGCAGTCTTATTGGCTGTGTAGTCAAGGCGTTCATCGTGGCCGTTGTCTCTGTGTCAGCGTGTATTTTGTTCCAAATGGCCTCCCGTAAGTTTTGACCGAAGATGGAGGGTCCGATTTCCGATACCATTTTTCCCTACTGATACCGATTCCTGAACTTAGGCCTATATCGGGCATCCTGAGCGCTAACAGCGCTTGTTCTCATCGCAGGGTTCTCTTACGATGACGGCGACGTACAGTCGGGTCACTCACCGCCGACCATATTTCTTATCAGAACTAGCTCATTTACGTTTAGAATCTAAAATTATAATCATAATGCATTTGTATGCTTGTAGTCCGGTAGCTCCAACACAGGTCGGTCAGGAATTACGCGGTCCCCGCGGTCCGACTTTTCACGCTCCGTACTCACCCGGCGGTCGGCCGGCGGCCCCGGCGGCCGGAGGCTGATCATCACCACGACGACCGAGTACAGCAGGAGAGGCAGGACCAGGAAGAACCATCTCCTCTGTCGCCATGACAACATGCTGTATGGAACGGCGGGAACAAACACAGGCGGAACCGCGGCCATTATTACACAAAGACGCCCGTGGAACCTTTCCAGATGGAACCTCTCCAGATGGAACCTCTCCAGATGGCCGAGCCGCGTCGGGGCTGCGACGGCGGTGCGAGCGACAGGATGGCCCCAGATAAGGATTCAAAAACAATGGTTTGGGTCATGAGATTGTTCGGTACACGGGTGACCAGACTTTGATCTTTGGGCAAACAATCCGGCAGGGAGAAGGCAAAGTTGTTCAACAGGAGTTAGGAGTCAGGAGATCCCTTATTGGAAAAACGCTGGATGAAAACACTTGATGCAGAGAACTAAGACGAACTGGCGCAGAGGAAGGGAAACACGCACGGCTATATACACCAGGAGGGGATGTTTGCATTTAGCAATTAGCATTTTTTCTTCCTACTCGTGTTGTGGTTGTAACATGGTGTTTGCTGCTGAGGAAACACTCCGGAGGGATTAGTGAAGTCCTCCTCTCAGGTCGGGTCAGGGAGGACTCAGGGACGCGGCGGGGAGTGAAAACCATCAGCGGATGGGGCGGGGCCGTGGCTTCACCTGCGCCTCAGCTCATGTGGTCCCACCCACGATTGAATAAGTAAGCCCAATGTCTTCATAAGTAAGCCCAATGTCTTCATAAGTAAGACATTGCATTTAGTTTATAATCCCTGTAGGTGGAAGCAGGCCATGGCAGGGGCGGACTGATATTACCTGGAGTGCGCTTCTCTGTTTACCTAGAAAGTAGTCCCCCAAAATGTAGTGTGATCAATGCGATACAAGGATAGTTTTATTTCAAATATTATTCTATCAACACAGACATTTACATTGATATACGGGCGTTATAATTGGTTTGCCTCAGGTGTACTGTGGAGTTGGTAAACTGTTTTTATTGGCAGGCTAGCAGATCACTTCGACTTGCACTAGCCTAGCACCAGCGATTTCTGCAACTAGAAGGACTGAATGAAGAGTGTTGCAAGCGGTCTCCAATGATAGATAACACACTAGCTCACTTGGAAATTAGGTCCAATGTCACAAAATCCTGAACTACCCCTTTAACCTGCATATTCTTATTTTTGTATTATTTATTATTATTATTATTATTATTATTATATTTTTGTAGTTTTGCACCAAAAGCAGAAGACTTACACAGCCCTAGACCATTTGCCTGGTGGTTACCTGGTCCTGTAGGAACATATTCTAACACTAACTAGGGACCCTGATATAATCGGTATGGAAGCGTTTTGCATTCACTTGAGAAAATAAATTCTGCTTTTGTTTTTCTGAATTAATGAATTATCTCAGAATTCAGAGGAAGGTTTTAATGTATAAGAATGTATCTCCCTTTTTGTTTTTACTTTTTTTTATATATATATATAAAGTATAGGGGGTTGATTAACCAATGTCTCAAACATAAACCTAACTAATAACTAACTAACCATAACTATAAAAAAAAAAAAATGACAACCATTTTAAAATAAGCAGACAGGACATGTTTCAGCTCTATGCAGACGGGACGGCGTCCAGAAAAACCGCAGAATTTTATTTTGCCATGAAAACTCATCTCAGAATTCTGAGATAATATACTTGATTCGGAAGAAGAAAACCAGAATTCCTTTTCTCTTAGTGAATGCATTATGCTTCCGTAAATTGGCACACAATCATTTTCATAAGAAACATCCTTTTAATATATATTCCACTGTAATCTGTGATCAGTTTCTGATAACATGCCTAATAAATAATATATATATATATATATATATCAGTACAGTATTCAATAACAAAGATTTAGACTTAAAGGTAAAGGTTTCACTGACCTGCCCCCTGTGTGTGGTTTAGATTGAGTTGACTCCGTGCTGACAGGCTGGTAATCCTTCCAAAATGTACCCGGACACTGCTGTGACAACAGTGACAACAGGTCACTGCTGCCACAATCTTTCTGTCACTAAGTGGTTAAACAGGAGTGGTCAGGTATGATTCTGCTGGAACCCATTTTATTATATTTACTAAATATACTTATAGTTTATACTAATAATATTTACTATAGGCTAATTTATTAAAATGGTATTTAATAATTCAAATATATATATATAGATATATATATATATATTAATCATGTATCCTATATTTATATCCATATCTTGATAGATTGACAGATTTATAACTATATATAGAAGTATTGTTGTGGTTTTGTGCATGAGAGAGAAGAGGAAAATGTACACACATTTTGCAAATTTGCCATTGATTTTCCAGCTTTTTGGTTCAAAAAGTTTGTATTTCCAAAATGAGTTTGTCAAAATAACTCAAGATAACAGTTCTAGCGATAAATGTGCGTTCGTTTTGTTTATCAAGATAATCACGACAAACGAATGCAGATTCTGAAGGGTTCTTGAAACGCAAATTCCATGAAGTGAAAGACAGACAAAACGTCAGCAGAACTGCGCACCTGTTGCCCGTTGAGCAATCAGTGCCCGGGTCAAAGCAGACGTCTCCGCACACAATGGCGCTCAGCCCGGTAATGGATCACCGGCCGACCAGAGGAGATCATTAGCAGTCACGGGGGCGGGGGGTGCGGTGGGGGTGGAAACATGAACAACACTGACTTGTCGCTCTGACAGCTAACAAGACAACGGGGAGGAGGAGCGTCAGGGACTTACTTGTGAATCTGTACTCATCCTCCCGTCTTCTCATCTCTAGCTCTAAGGAGAGACGATGAAAGCTCTCAAAATCAACATTATCATTACAATTATATCTTATCATTATCATTACATTTATGTCTTATCATAGAGTCCCGTGAAAGACTTCAACTCAGAGGTCCATGTCCGTTGCACAAATGCCAAATCATGGATGCAGTTTTGCAAATATGCAATATTGCATCATTTTTTTTGCAAACATGCAATATTGCATCATTTTTTGCAAGTAATTAAAAGTTGTCCCTTATTAAAAGCTGCTTAATGGATCATCCGTCATCAGGACGGCTTTCCTGTCCTCCCTCATCTTGGCTGCTGCTGTGACCCTGAACAACCATCCAGAAACACCAAGCTAGCCTTTTTTAAATAGCTCTTGGCATTTGTGTAGCAGAGAGTGGGGGCGAGATTGAACACATTTCCACCAGAGCGTCTCTAACTCTAGAGATGTTCCGATACCATTCTCCTTCGTGATATATAGATTCTGATTACTCAACAAGGAGTACAGGAACTTGTGACGTTCTTTGCCCTTTGTGTAGTAAAGGAGTCACGTGACGACGACTCCTCAGTGCACAGACTTGCAATGCTGTTATTATCGGTATCGGAACAACTCCATAACCTCATTCCATACTACGGTGGGTAGGGAACAAACAGCGCCGGCCCCCCCGTGGACAGAGGTACACGCTGGTACTGACCCCTGGGCGTCAGGGAGGCCTGCTTCTCCACCTCGGCGGGCTGGCGGCTGCCTGCGGGGATGTTGTTGTAGATGCGTTTGTAGTGGTTGTACACGGCCACCGCCAGCACCTTCTTAGCGTAGGACTGGCCCACCACGTATTTGTCCAGGTAGGCATAAATCTGACGGGGGAGAGAGAAGCCATAACAAACAATTTCACTTTTAAACTTAACCTCCAAAAAAAAAAGTGTCCCGACACATCCGCAACATTCACCCTGAGAGGTTGGATAATATACGTTTACATTCAGGGCTTCAGCGGACGCTATTATATCGATACGAGACTGGACCACCGAATCTAGCAGCTGGGTTTGTTACACTAACACGGTTCCATACCTATATACAATAGAGGGTTTTTCATTTTTGTATCTACATTACACTACAGAGTATTTATCAATGAAGAACAGTGGAAGGTCATCAAGTGTTAAACAAAAGTGTTTAAATCCATCTTTTTAGGTCATTAAAATGATCAATATCTATATCGATCAATGTGATCAAGTTCTATCGTGACTATCGTGACCTCTTTCAGCCATATCGCCCAGGCCTAGTCGCCCTATAGCGCGGTGCCTTTGACTTCCTGCTGGTCTTCCGGTACCTTCTTGGGCGGCGGGGGGGGTTTCTGTGAGAAGGCCAGTTTGACGGCCTCAGCCGCCGACTCCGGCTCCTTGTTCAGACCCTTCTTGGAGTCCGTCTCGGACAGGACCACGAAGAAGTGGTGGCACTTCTCACACTTGACGAACCGCGTTGATGCTGCGAACACAAGCGGCACCACGCGGCGTCACTCAAACGACAGGATGTGACATAAATCCACAAGTTCCCACCACCCTGCGATGCTGTCTCCTTCACCACCGGTTACTGCGACGTTGACCAAAACAATCCGTCTGTCATTCAGTGACTCATTACAACGAGTTTGTTTTGTTGATTATTCCGTTTTGTCCGGTTGTTCGGTACATCCTCGAACAGCACATGTTGTTCCCGAGCTTTTTAAAGCTATCATTTTATTCAGCGACTATATACAGTGATGCAATAAGCCTGCCAGCTGATTGTTTCCCCGGTAACCAGTAAAAGGAAACTTGTGGATTAGCCTTCAGTCTATGGACATGTATCAGCCCGTTGAATCAGCCTGTGGATGGTTATGAATTGATGGGATCCTTGTTTTCATTTGGCTTGAGGTGTTAAAGATGGCAGCACGTACATTAGACACTGTATCATAAGCAATGTCGGTTTGTTGTATCAACGCTATTTTGCAGCTCACAAATCATGAACAAAACTGGATGATTGGATTGCATTCACTTAGGCTGGCCAACAATGTCAAAACATACGATACTTTTGTTATTCTTCATGGTGTCACAGCATGATTTCATTCTCCAATCGCACACACGGACACACACGGACACACACAGACACACACAGACACACACAGACACACACAGACACACACGGCCACACACGGCCACACACGGCCACACACGGACACACACGGACACACACGGACACACACACACACACACACACCCTGATACTTACAAACAAAGGTCTCTACATGAGTGCAGGGGTCTCCACACTTGGGGCATCTCAGCTGGCTCCCTCCCTTCCCGGAGCCTCCGGACCCGGACAGCCTCTTCCCCTCACCCACACTCTTCTGTGTGAACAAAGGAACACACGTAGAACAATGCATCTGTAAGTGGTTCCCATACCGATACCGGCCCCGGGAATCCCTCCGATCCCGCCCTAAACGCAGTATCTGGTATCAGCGAGTACGCATGCCTACAGGCTGCTTAACCACACAGGCAGAGGACACCACAGACGCTACGGTGTCATACTGCGTTCGTTAACGGTCAGAGGTGGAAAGTCAGAATGGGAAACGCGTCGCATGGATGGATGCTCATGCTAAACTACAAGAATACAAATGTGTTATTATAGATTATAAATATAAATGATCTAGTTCTGAAGATGACACATAGTCAGCCAATAAGTGAACCGATTATATACATCGCTGCAATAGTAAGAGATCCTTCAATAAGAACAAGTGCTATTAGTGGCCTCAATCCTAGACGCTGCATCTGTATCTACTCGATAAGGTCAGGAATCTGAAATCGGGTGTGGATCACCTCAGCGGGGGGCCCAGGCCTTCAGGAGGCGGTGTGAGGGTTGTGGCCGTACCTTTCCCCCGTCGCCGGACCCGTCCTTGGTGGTTCCGTCTTTAGCGGCGTAGCAGACGGCGGACTCGGAGAAGGACCGCACCAGGACGTTGGGGGGCAGGTGGGTGTCGCGGGGGCTGTGTTTACTCAGAGAGAACAGCTGAACGCGGGAACATGACAGACCTGAAACGGAGGGCGTGGGGTGTTAGCTTCGAGCCAGGTACTCCGCCACGTTAAGACGCACAGGAGAACGGGTGACGGCCATGTTTACTGATGTGTTCTGTACTCTGGGCACCAGGGGAAGACACTGATTAACGGGTCATGGCTAAAGTTTCATTTTGTTAACCTGATATGTGTGCCCTTGCGTCACGGTTTGTTTTCAATATCATTTACGTGACAAAGATCACATCACAAATGGGTTAAATCCTCATGACACGACACTAAAAGCTGGACTGAGTATCTCAGGTGCTAACAACGCAAGGCTACAACAACAGAGAATGTGGTTTGGTCAGAAAACCTTCAACTTGTAAGTGAAGGGTCCAGCCGATTCCATTTCCCGTAATGCTACACAAGCAACACGTTCTTACACTAAACCATCCCCGAGGGCTCCAACCCTTTGTCCCGCAGACAGCACAGCACAGGACACAACACGCTGTAAACACACGTCTCTCTCTCTCTCTCTCTCTCTCTCTCACCCCGATGCGCAGAATGCAGGAACAGCCTCGCTGCCGAAGCACACGGGCAGGACATCACGCCGGTGAGGGAGACTTTGTACCTGCACCCAAAACACATCACCACCACCATCAGTACAACGAACCTGTCCCCCTCATGAGGATGGTGGACACCCAGACCAAAGGGTCCGTAGGGGGGCCGGTGGGGGCTGAGGTGGACCACCGACGACCACCAGCCCACCGCTCATGTCAACACTGAGGAAATGCGTTTCTAAATAAATCAACACAAAAACAGTGTGTGTGCTTGTGCGTGTGTGCGTGTGTGTGTTGCTAGGCCGAGACCAGCAGCTCAGGTACTGGGGAACACAGTGTCCCAGTGAACCAGTTCCAGTAGACCAGTCCCACTGGGACCCAGCATCCAGCTGTCATTGACCCGTAGAGGACACCGGGCCGGCCGGGTTCACCCGCGGGTCCGGGTCGTTATGAAACACGGTCCCATCATGATGTCCCCCAACCGGAGCCCCACAGCCCACCCGGCCCATACTCACACGGACGACGGATCCGCACCTTGACAGCGTTCGCCCGAATCCGCAAAGTCACTTAGTTTTTTTTGTTGTTGTATCTCTTATTCAAACTTGTGCCCGGGGCGTTAAAAGGTCGACATATCCCACGAAACGGGGGCACTTCGGAGCCTTTGGAGCGGACGACCACACGCTGCTGCCCGCCCTGCGGACGACGGTGACGGGGGTGATATAACGAGCTGTTATGGAAGTAGGTCAGCTTACGTTACTCAAACTAGCGCTAGTTAGCCGCCGCTGCTGCTGCTGCTGCTGCTGGGCCGCGGGTACGTAGTGAGACGTTAGCCTAGCCTAGCCTAGCCTAGCCTCTCAGCGGAGGGTG
>JAOPUD010000162.1:8652616-8666849 GCA_027122715.1 Trisopterus minutus | reverse complement strand
TGTGTGTGTGTGTGTGTGTGTGTGTGTGTGTGTGTGTGTGTGTGTGTGTGTGTGTGTGTGTGTGCGTGTGTGTGCATTAACATGTATGTGTGTGTGTGTGCGTGCGTTGGTGTGCGTGACTTCACCACATCTCCCCTCCACATCAGCTGCAGTGTCAGGTGGCCTGAAGTGACTGTTGGGACCTCAGTATAAATAGCGGAGCCGTGGAGGGAGATGGGAGCGATCCCACCAAACCAAGCCGCGCTGCTCTCCGCGCTGCCAGCTGAGCCGGCTAGTCTCCCGACATAAGCCCCACGCCGAGGCCGGGCCCAGCGAGGCTGAGCCGGGCTCCCAGGCTTCCCTTGTGCCCTCATGCAGAGAGGAGACCCCCAGGGGAGCTGCAGCCAGCTGACGCTGAACACAACAAGGTAGAGCCGCAGCTGACACACACACATACACATACATATGGGCACGCACACACACACACACACACACACACATACTGGCCTGTATCCACACATACACACACTGGCCCGCGTCCACACACTTGGGCACGCACACACACACACACACACACACATGCACACATGGGCATACACACACATGCACACATGGGCACGCACACACACGTGGGTGCACGAGCCACACACACACACACATCGCCCGGCACACATGGGCACGCATCCACACACACAGGCACACACACAGACACATCGGCACGCACACACACTTGTGGGCATACAGAAAGACACGCACACACACACCCACATACACACACACACACACACACACACACACATCCTGGCCAGTCTCAGCTGTTTGTCTCAGGGTAGATTCAGCAGCTCGTGAAATAATAACACAGAGAGTGAGCTGCGAAATGAAGGAGGATGTCACAGTGAAGCCTCCCAGGCCATGAGCACATGAAGGCACGGTGGCGGAGGGATGGATAGCAGGACCTGGGTGAGGCCAGGGGGCCGGTGCCGGTGCCATGGTAAGACCGAGGACCGGGGTCTAAGGATTCATAGGATCTGTTTGATGATTCGTTGCCTAGCTTGTGAACGAGGCCGTGAGAGAGCGGGTTGGGCGGCTGGTGTAAGAGTGGATCCGTCGTGTCGTTATCAATGAGGCTAGCCGGTCCGTTGCGTGTCTGTCAGCCGGTCATGCTGAGGTGTGGTCGTTTTCTTTGGAGAGAGGTTTAGTATTCTGTTTTCGTGCACCTTTCCTCAAAAGTGCCTTTACAAAACGCCTTTTGAGGAAGTTTGATAAAAGCTTTGAGGGTTCTGGGAGTCATCAGATGCTGCTGGAAGCATAACAAAGAAAATGTGACTGTTGAAAGAAAAGTGAAGTTGCAAAATTAGCCGACTTATTGCGTAAAATGAAATTTAATTATACAAGTGAAATGAAAAACGGAATGAAAATGCTTCAGGTACGAGAGGAATTAATTTGTGAATGTATATTGAGGCCCCAAATTAATGTATTTCATGTATTTCACGAGGATAATTAAATTCCTCTTCCAGAGTGGTAGGGCCCTGTAGGTCAGTGCTCATTACAATCCGGGCAGAGGGATTTGTGGCTGCTTCTCCTGTCCTAATTCAAACAGAATGGAGTCAGCTGCGAGGTTACGGCGTAGTCTGAATAGTGTCAAGGCACTGTGGGCATCCCAGGGTTTTTATAACTAAGTCTCCTCTACATCCAATAATAGGCTTTTTACAGCCGGCTAAAAAAATGTCATACTCTAATAGACGTTGAAACTAAGCCCTGCCTGTCTCCCACGGCCTCCGTCTCTCCTCCATTCTCTCCATCGCTTCCTATTCTATCATAAACTCTCCACACCCTCTTCTCTGATATCCCCTCTCTCCTCTCCCCTTCTCCTCTCCCCTTCTCCTCTCCCCTCTTTCCTCTCCTCCCCTCCTCTCTCCACTCCTTTCTCCTCCCCTCCTCTTTCCTCTCCTGTCTCCTCTCCCCTTCTATTTTCCCCCCTCCTCTCTCCACTCCTTTTTCCTCGCCCCTCTCCAACCTCTCCTCTCCTTTCCCCTCTTGACTCCTCTCTCCTCTCCATTCTCCCCTTTCCTCTCTCCTCTCCACTTTCCCCTCTCCCTTTCTCCTCTCCATTTTCCTCTCCTCTTCGCTCCTTCTGTATCTTTCTATACACCCATACCATAACCCTCCACCCTTCTCTCATTCCCTCTCTCCCCCCCTCTCTCTCTCCCTCCCTCCCTCTCCTCCCTGCTCCAGGCTGGGACCCTAACACCGCACCATGGCAGTGGAGAGAGGCAGTCTCCAGGAGGAGCACCCGCAGACCGTCTGCCCGCGGTCCTCCATGCCCGATGAGCTGCAGCATCCCTACCTGAAGTTCTCCCACTGGAAGTTCAAGCTGTTCAGGGTGCGCTCCACGGACGACGAGGACCCCATGCTCGGCGAGACGCCCCCCAGGATCGGAGCCCGGCCGGAGGCCCCGCCTGCCGCCGCCGCCGCCGCTGCCGTTGACCCCCGGTCGTGGGAGGAGGGCCACCCGGGTCTCCCTGGGAGTGTGATGAAACTGTGTCTGGGGGGGAAGAGCAAGGAGAACGTGGAAGGGCCGGGTCACAGGGTGGACCGTAAGCTGCAGGAGATGGACGTGCACATGGAGAAACTCAGGTATGAGGGTTAGGGTTAGGGTGAGGTTTGTGTGTGACTGCACTGTACTATTTAACTGTTCAGTACAGATGTGTGATATGGTGCATAGCTTTGGCAATGTTCATATTTATTTAAGGTCTCTTGAAAATTAAAACTATTCTCAGCCGTTTTCTTTGAAAAACAACTTAAAGGAGAATTTGTATTCAACACATGGAATGCTACATTATACAATTTAATTGTTAATGCTACTGGAAGAGCCTTATAAAATAATTACATTTTAGAGAAGGAATGCAAATAAAGATATATTATAGAAAAAAAGGAATACAAATAGACTCATTATTCAAAAAGTGAAATTAATTGTAGTTTATTTCAGGCTGGGGTGAGGGATATGGCTGCGTGTCTGTCTGGTGAGGGATATGACCATGTCTGTCTGGTTAGGGATATGACTGTCTGTCTGGTGAGGGATATGACCATGTCTGTCTGGTGAGGGATATGACCATGTCTGTCTGGTGAGGGATATGACCATGTCTGTCTGTGGGTTGTACAGTAGCGTTTCACTGCTGCTTGTTTCCCCCCCCCTGCAGGTGTCTCTGCCGACTGTGTGGCTCCACTCTGCGGAAGGTGAAGGGGCCCGAGCGCGAGGTCCAGGGGGTCCTGGGGGACTCGTGCCGGCTCGCCCTGAGCAGAATGGGCTGCAAGTTCACCACCTGGCCGGACGTCATCCGCAAGGTCTTCAAGGTGGACGTGACGGGGGACCTGGAGAGCATCCACCCCCCGTCGTTCTGCCAGCGCTGCTGGATGACCGTGATGCGCGGGGGGGGCTTCTGCAGCTTCACCCCGGTCCGGGTCCCCGAGTGGACCCCCCACTCGGCCCTGTGCTCCCTCTGCCACACCAGGAAGACCTCGTCCTTCCAACGCCTCGGTCGGAAGAGGAAGAAGAAGAGGGCCCTCTCCAGAGGCCAGGCCCTGGCCAAGAGGTGCAAGCGGGACCCGTTTGACGGCACCCCCGGCAGTGAGCGGAGAGCTCTCAGACCCATAGCCCAGCCCCGCCACCGCCACCACCACCACCACCACCACCCAGGCACCGGCCTCCACCCACAGGCCGGCGCCAGAAGACCCAGAGACCCCTGGGTCAAAGGGTACGCCCACTGCCAGAGAGACCACCTGGGCACCCGGCTCCTCTCAGAGCCGCTGCCCGTCGACCTGGTCCGCTCCGTCACCTGCCAGGTGTGTCACCACCTGCTGTCCGAGCCGGTCCAGGCCCCGTGCCGTCACGTCTTCTGCGGCGGCTGCATCGTGCGGTACTGCCGTGCGCTGGGCCCCTACTGCCCGGCCTGCAGCCAGCCCTGCTCCGCCTCCGAGCTTGCGGCACCGGCGAAAGTCTTCCTGGCGTTGCTGAACTCCCTGCCGCTCCGCTGCCCCACCAAGACCTGCGGGGAGCAGGTGAGGCTGGACGGGTTCAGGGGCCACTGCGAGGCCCATCAGCGGGAGGGCGAGGGGGGGCGGAGGACGCAGACGGTGGCCCTTGAGGACCTGACCCCCAACAAAGGAGGGCGACCCCGTCAGCATCTGCTGTCCCTGACCCGCCGGGCCCAGAAGCACCGTCTGCGGGGGCTGAGGATCCAGGTGAAGCAGTTTGCAGAGAAGGAGGAAGGCGGCGACGTGAAGGCCGTGTGCCTCACGCTGTTCCTCCTAGCCTTGAGGTCAGACAATGAGCACCGCAAGGCAGACGAACTGGAGGCCATAATGCAAGGTAAGACGGTGTTGGGAGGCGCTCAAAGGTAGAAGCTAATCTAACCTTCTGAAGAGGTTAGATCAAATAAAGCTCGCAAACCAGTGAAGGACATTAAGTGGGTTGAGGTGCCTGATTGAAAAGCATGTCACGATGTTGTTTTTCTGTCTGTTTATTATGTTGACTCTTCTTATCGTACGCCCAACCCACAAACCCCCCCTTACCACTCGCACATGTTCTGTCTGTTTTCCATTTGTCTCTTTGTCTCCAGCTTTCCGTTTGATGCTCAATAACAACCCTTGTCATGAGGCTGTTAGTTTCACAACAACATCAGCCGCTCTTGTGTCTGCAAATTACGAGGGGGCATCCTCTGGGGAATAGAGACCAGATGGTGTCTGTTTTAATCTACAGCCAATGCATCACTTCCGCCGCTCTCCCCCATGTCACCCCCTGACCCCTCATGACACAGGAGCAGATCAATTACTGCGACGTCTAACGATGAACATCGTGACGAGAACGCTGCTTTGTATGACATTTTGATGAGAACACTAATACGTACTAATATAGTCCGTTCACTTTCCCCCCGCTGCCCTGCCTCTCTCCCCTGGTCCCACCCCCCCGCTGCAGCCAGATGCTTCGGCTTGCACGCCGCCGTGTGCCTGGCGATCCGCGTCAACACCTTCCTGAGCTGCAGCCAGTACCACAAGATGTACCGCACCGTCAAGGCCACCAGCGGCCGGCAGATCTTCCAGCCGCTGCACGCGCTCCGGGCGGCCGAGAAGGAGCTCCTCCCGGGGTTCCACGCCTTCGAGTGGCAGCCGGCGCTGGCCAGCGTCTCGCCATCCTGCCACGTGGGCATCATCGACGGCCTCTCGGGCTGGGCGGCCTCGGTGGACGACGCCCCCGCCGACACCATCACCCGCCGCTTCCGCTACGACGTGGCACTGGCGTCGGCGCTGAAGGACCTGGAGGAGGACATCGTGGACGGGCTGAGGCGGCACGGGCTGGAGGACAGCGCCTGCACTGGGGGCTTCTCCGTCATGATCAAGGAGTCCTGCGACGGCATGGGGGACGTGAGCGAGAAGCACGGCGGCGGGCCGGCCGTCCCGGAGAAGGCGGTGCGTTTCTCCTTCACCGTCATGTCCGTCTCCTTGCGCCGCTCGGCGGACGACGGGGAGGAGGAGGGGCCGAATGGGGAGGAGGTGACCATCTTCCAGGAGCCGAAGCCCAACTCCGAGTTGTCCTGCAAGCCCCTGTGCCTGATGTTCGTGGACGAGTCGGACCACGAGACGCTCACCGCCGTCCTGGGCCCCGTGACGGCCGAGCGCAGCGCCATGAAGCGCAGCCGCCTCATCCTGTCCATCGGCGGGCTGCCTCGCTTCTTCAGCTTCCGCTTCCGGGGCTCGGGCTACGACGAGAAGATGGTGCGGGACGTGGAGGGCCTGGAGGCCTCGGGCTCCAACTACGTCTGCACGCTGTGCGACTCCACCCGGGCCGAGGCCTCCCGCAACATGGTGCTCCACTCCGTCACCCGCAGCCACCAGGAGAACCTGGAGCGCTACGAGACCTGGAGGACCAACCCTTTCTCGGAGTCCGCCGACGAGCTGAGGGACCGGGTGAAGGGGGTCTCCGCCAAGCCCTTCCTGGAAACCCACCCCACGATGGACGCGCTGCACTGCGACATCGGCAACGCCACCGAGTTCTACAAGATCTTCCAGGACGAGATTGGCGAGGTGTTCCAGAAGACCAACCCGAGCCGGGAGGAGCGACGGAGCTGGAGGGCGGCCCTGGACAAGCAGCTGAGGAAGACCATGAAGCTCAAGCCGGTGATGAGGATGAACGGCAACTACGCCCGGAAGCTGATGAGCGTGGAGGCTGTGGAGGCGGTGTGCGAGCTGGTGCCGTCGGAGAGCCGGCGCGAGGCCCTGAGGCAGCTGATGGAGATCTACCTGGAGATGAAGCCGGTGTGGCGAGCCTCCAGCCCGGCCACAGAGTGCCCCGACCAGCTGTGCCGCTACAGCTTCAACTCGCAGCGCTTCGCCGACCTCCTCTCGTCCACCTTCAGCTACAGGTACAACGGGAAGATCACCAACTACCTGCACAAAACCCTGGCCCACGTGCCGGAGATCATCGAGAGGGACGGGTCCATCGGAGCCTGGGCGAGCGAGGGGAACGAGTCGGCCAACAAACTGTTTCGGCGTTTTCGTAAGATGAACGCTCGCCAGTCGAAGGTCTTTGAGCTGGAGGACGTGCTGAAGCACCACTGGCTCTACACTTCTAAGTACTTGCAGAAGTATATGGAGGCTCACAAAGACTCCGCCAAGGTTTTGAACGCTTGCTTTGAACCGGCAGTGGCTGAGGGCGATGATGAGGATATGTGTCTGGAGGCTCCAGGTTTTTAGTATTGCCAATTTTTACTCAGCCCACTCAACACTGTGTGTGTGTTATCCTCTATGTTTTAGTTTTTTTTAGCAATTATTATTTCATCATTCATTAAAAATATTACACAATGTTTTATACTATGTTTTGGATGTGTAGCAGTTGTATTATATATGGGTCGATTTATTATTGTGTGCAGAATATCGCATTTATCCGCACTACTATCTACATACCGTTTCAATATACACTTTAAATGATGTGCAACATACAGTCAAGGTTCACAGAGTGCAGATATAAGAGGGTTCTTTGGTGTTTCCCTCTGAAGGGTTTTTTCTCTCTCCATCCTCAGATGAAATATGGAGCAGTTTATTGTATTGCACGGCTATGGCACATTTATACATTTATACAGAGAGATTATTTATGGAAACAGATGAAACCACTGTAAGTCATTGCCTAGAAATTGTGTTAGAGGCCCCAGTTATGGCCCAGGTATTAATATATCATTTGGGCTTGAACAAAAATGGAATCACGGAGACCAAAATGATCTTTGCTTCACGAGCGCCCTCTGAAAATGATTACTTAGTTCTCTGCTGGGGGTCCCAGGGGGACGGCAGGTCACTTTGAACCAATTTTATCTCCTTTAGTTGTTTTGCGCTGTGGGGAGAGAGAAATAATATGTATTCTACCTCTGAACATGAAATAGAGTGTACGCTGACCTTTTGTAGAGACAACAGAAACAGTGTGCGGTTTGTTATGAAACGCAATACCCTGTTGTCTTCGTCCCCAGCATATTTCATGAGCTCCTTATCATACAGTTTATCACGGCTTGTTTTGCGTATGTTTTCTGCCTGTGGGGACTCACAGAGGAAGGTGAACCAACTGAGTGGAAGAAAGCTTTTCTTTGCTCGATTGATTGATTGACTGGATTATCCTTCCTCATGTCTCGTCTTTTTAGGAAGGGATACTTTTTATCCACATACTTTCTTGCTGTCGATATTCATCATGTGTGTTGTATTTTCCAGAATAAAGTTATTCAAATACAAATAGCCAATAGTCTTTCTGATATGTTGTTGGACTTCATATGGCACTGCGTTGAATTTCATTTAATGAATTTGTTTCCAAACTAATTATCATCCAAACGATATGCTCAGAAAGCAAACAACCTCTCAACCTCAATTAGAATCCAATTTATGTTTAAATGTTGTGACAAAAGATGTACAGTTTTGTAGTCTGTAGTCTTTGTGTGAATGTAATGGGTTTACACTCATTACGATGTAGGTGCGATGTGTGCACTGTGTTTTGTTTTGTTTTAAAAGAGAACCGACAGTGGAAATAAACGATGTAAATACATTTCCATTAGCTATTAAAGAAGTTGGTAAATGACCGATTTCCTCCAACAAATTTATCCTATTCATTCACGCACCGAAACTATCACACAGCGAGGCGACACAAACACATTATTCATGCATTTTATTACAAAAGTAAATCCAGTTTTGAATGAAAACGGAATTAAATCCACACTTAACCACGATAAACATATCATCTGCGCTGAAGAGGGGGACAACTGTGTGGGCAGATAACACACCCTGGAGACTCCTCCACCACCATCACGGGCGGAGACGTCACTGGAACAGCCTGCGGAGGAAGCTCTTCTTGGCCGGGCTCATCTTCAGGGCAGGGCTCTTCTTCTGGCTGCTCTTCATGGGGCTGTGCTTTATCGGCAGCACCTTCCGCGGCGGGGTGGTCTCCTGCCGCGGCAGACCCCCATGGTCCAGACAGAAGTACTTGGTGCTCCCCCAGGACAGCTTCAGCAGCAGGCTCTCCGTCAGCTCCATGCAGCGCGCGTGGACCCAGTGGCCGTCCTCCGGCCCCCGGGAGCAGAAGATCATGGCGGGCCGGTGGAGCTCGGTGGAGTAGTAGGGCTCCCAGGTGTGGGGGTCCAGCCGGCAGCCCGTGCAGCACTGGCTCCAGTAGCCGGCCTGGGACTCGTCCTCCTCGTCCTCCTCGTTGTAGGTGTCCTGCTCCCCGTCGCTGCTGTCCTCCAGCTCGTGGGGCTCCCTCCCGAAGTACAGCTCCTCCGAGTCCTCCAGGGGGGGGGACTCCTCCAGGTCGGCGGACCCCTGGCTGCAGCTCAGAGCCCCGCCCATCTCCCCCTCCTCCTCCCCGGCCTCCGACCGGAAGCCCACCTCATAGAAGTGATGCGCGTCCTGGGTGGCCTTCCCCTCGGACGGGACGCCGATCAGGGCTCTGGCCCCGCCGGCGGCCCCTCCGAACCAGGTGCGGCTGTGGGCGATGTCGGCCGTCCACGGCGGGGAGTCCACCGTCTCGAAGCGGATGCCATCGTCGTCCAGGACCGCCGCGCTGCACTCCATCCTCTTCTGCGAGTCGGCGCCGTACCCCCCCAGGATGATGTACCGGTGGGCGGGGCCGGGGCGGAGCACCACGGCGCTGGTGGAGGAC
The DNA here is from genome assembly GCA_027122715.1 of Trisopterus minutus. Taxonomy (NCBI): domain Eukaryota; kingdom Metazoa; phylum Chordata; class Actinopteri; order Gadiformes; family Gadidae; genus Trisopterus; species Trisopterus minutus. The sequence goes on along the minus strand of JAOPUD010000162.1, from coordinate 8,657,683 downwards.
CACCCCGTGTCCAGGGTCTCGCAGGACAGCGCCGGACCGCCCTGCAGCAGCTCCACCCGCAGGCGGACGAGGCGGGGGGGCCGGGCATCGGAGGAGGTGGAGTGACCGCCCAGGAAGTAGACCGAGTCCTCGCGGGCCAGCGCCACGTGGAAGGCCTGGCCGTCGCCCAGCTCCGGCAGCGTGTGCCCCGAGCAGCATCCGAACTCCAGGTCCACCAGGAAGACCCGGGGGGCGCAGTCCACCACGCTGTTCCAGCACTCCGTGGTCCGCTCCCCCGCCGGCCGGTAGGACCGGCCCCCGAACAGGACGGACGCGGTCTTCCCGCGGCTCCGCACCACGCTGAGGCTGTGGCCGTAGCGGGCGCCCGGCAGCTCCCCCGCCAGCTCCTGCTCCCGGCAGCGCAGCGTCAGCTTGCGGTTGCACCCCCTGCTGTCCACCGTCAGCAGGTACAGGCTGGCCGAGATGTCGTTGTTGGGGTTGCGGCCCCCGTGGATGAGGTAGCCCTCGGGGAAGCCGTCGCAGGGGTCCATGCGGGCCACGGCGGGGCAGCGCAGCGGGGGGATGTAGCAGGAGTCGTTGGAGAAGGAGATGGCCTTCAGCTTGAGCTTGCCCTGCGCCCGGCGCACGGCAAACACCCCCGTGGGACACGAGCGCTTGGGCCAGCCCTTCTGGCCGAAGAGCAGGAGCTCCCCGTCCAGCTGGAGCAGGGAGCAGCCCGGCTGGATGAGGCTGGCGCAGTTCACGGGAGTGAGGGGCTGCAGAGACATGCCCAGGTGTCTTCGTGTCACGGCAACACACAGAGTGATGATGACGGGGGCCAGCTGCGCCTCGTTGTGGCGGTGGAATTCACTGTCTGAGCAAAACAACAAGCGGGCGGTTGACTAGCTTCCATATCTTGATTCATATCTTTATTTGCGTTAGTGAAGTATTTGGAGAACATGCAGTCAATGAGGTTTTCTTCCAACATATAAGTTACCGTTCAAAAATACCGTGATATGAACACAAAACGTAAAACACAACTGCACCTCCACCCCCACCTACATGTTTTTTTTTTGGATTTTAAGAATTTATAAATTCTCGTACATTATCATTCATATCAACTATTTATTGTTGAAGTATGTCTTGTTTGTATGTGCCTGACCACAAATGAAGTTACCTCATGGAAAAAAAATAAAGGTCTTTGAATTAGAATTTTTATATGCTATTAATGTTGGTAAAGAAAAAATACTGCTAAAACAATATTGCAAGGTGGATGTTATATTTTCTGTTAGCATTTTTTGTTGTTGCATATGATTAACTCAACAGCTGCACAATGTATACAGTGTTTAATAACAGGTAGGTGTATATATTTGTATATTTAATCCACAATTTAAGCCATTTTACACAACTGAAAGGGGACACACTTTGGAAATGCACTCGAATCCCCAAAGAATTGCTCGTGATTTTCATAATCATAGAGTAGCCTGTGTTGAATAATAATTTAGTCCTGCTTACCCTTGAGCCAGAGTCGCGATGTGGACCCTGAATTCTTCTTTACGGAGAGATAAATTAAATAAATGTGTTCTATTAAGTCGGGCAGGATGAAGAGACCTGAAGTGTGCTCTTACGTGTGCTAACTTTGACAATGAGCGCGGATGACAGAGCTCCATACGCTTCGTTGGCCCAGAAAGACTTCCACTTTTGAGGTTAACTGTGTGTGACTGCAGTTTACTGGCAGGTGGGCTGGCCCGATCCATTCAGTGATCATCTCACTTAATATTATTGAATAAACCGGAATGAAGACGATATATATTAGACTTTATAGAGACGATGTTAAACCGGCTTCACCTGGGAGGACCTCATTGTCGAGGATTGCTTTGCAATGTTTTCGCCAGCTTTGTTAAGAATTTTTTTTTTCTAAATTTACGAAGAAAGAACACCAATAACAAGCAGTAGTGTTGTGCTGGTAGAATCAATGATCATGTAATCAACACGTGATTATTAGGACTATTAAGAAAGTTCAATACGACAATATTATTAGGACTTAAGATCCTATTTAAAAACTCAAAGGGAAATGCAATACAAAAGTGTGTTTAAATTGTTGTCTGAGTGGCTTTAATTGAACTGAGGCAAAATTTGAGAACATTAGGCCTGGTTAATAGAGCTCAATCAGACCTAGAGGGTTAATTGGCCCCCTCCCTCCTAACCCTTCTCTGATCTGAGCTAAAGCAAAAGCTGAAGCATCAACACTTATCTCCTCCACCTCTCTGCCCCGTCGGGGGGTTTGAGTGACATGAGTGAGGCGGTCAGCTGGAGTGTAATTTGAAATGTCTGACAGCCCTGTCTGCACATAACAAGCATGTCAGGCGTGGCGTTACATAAAGAGGGAGGGAGAAAGACCGAGTCAAGAACGTACCGCCGATCAGTCCTGACGCGGTCTGACAGTGATGAGCTGAGCTGTACGTCGCTGCAGTGTTAAAGCTGCACTGTGTGACCTTTCTACCACCACTGCCGTCCTGACTAACCCGAGTCTCAAGAATAAACACACACCAATCCATTAGTAGATGCATTCAGGGAATGTATCTTATCGTATCTAACAAATTCTGAAAATAGCTACAACAACTCAAGCCAGTCAAGGCTGCTAATGGACAAGAGTACTTAGTGCAGGTGTAGAGATCCATGGCACAGGGTTCAGCATTCAAAGAACAATACATGAGCGCTCAAGTGCTTTGCTTCTCGCAAGTGAAGACAGCACACACAGAGAAAAACCACTATCATTTTTTTATTTATTAATTGTATTTTATCAAAGCTTTGTGTTGGTTTACTCTGAAATGGTGACAGCTTCACAGCTCGTGCATGTCAAACAGACAGATGTAGAGCTAGTCTTGATTTATTTGGGCATGTCATTTAAGACGAGTATGTCCCACAAAACGGCCTGGAGCTGAGGAGGTTAACCGGGCAAGTCCTTAAGAACATTCCTACTCTCAGTGGTGGCAGAGGACACTTGAGGGCAAAGGAGAAAAGGAGCTGGAACACAAAAGAGTTGAGAAGACAAAAGCACAGAAGAAGCAGGCGTCCGTGAACCGTCCAAACAGAGCACAGAGCGCGACAACGCCAGCGCGCACACTGACGAGACCGGAGACATGCACAGAAAACATAATGTCGTCGTGTTTCAGTGTCACGGCACAGGTCTATAAATCCAGCGCTGAAGTCTTGTCGATATTAAAACACGAACATCGAATTAAATGGATTTAGTTTTTTCTTGTTTTTGTACTTTCCCCCCGGGAGGGGAAGTTCACTTTTGGGTCAAAGCTGTGAGATGTCTATCAACCGCGGAGCTAACATAACCAGGTAGATTTACTGGACAGACGGACACAATGAATGATGGGGACGAGGCATTTGTCATGTGCGCGTGTCCTTGGAACAGGTAGCCTCGCTCTCCCCATGATTGATACGAAGCCCCAAATGAACGCTTAGCACCAGATGTCTGCGAGGACATTAGCATAATGTTTTTGTGATGTGGCTTATGATTGGCTGCGCACAGGCTCAGTGTGTGTGTGTGTGTGTGTGTGTGTGTGTGTGTGTGTGTGTGTGTGTGTGGGGTTGCTAGTGTGTATATGTGTGTGGGTGTGTTTGTGTGTGTGTGTGTGTGCTGCTGCAAAACATGCTCTGAAACCACGAGTGTTTGGGAGACGGTTACAGTTTGAAAAGTGAAAACAGAAAAACAGCAGTGCACCTGCGCCCTAGCCAGGAGCACAAACACACAGGCACCCACACACACACAGGCACACACACACACACACACAGGCACTAACACAGACACACACACACACACACATAGAGGCACACATACAGGCACACACACAGACACACACAGACACACACAGGCACACACACACACTCACAGACACACACACACACACAGGCACACACACACACACACACACACACACACACACAGACACACACAGGCACACAGGTGCACACACATGTAACCGTACACCCCCAACCCCACAAACACACGAAGAGGACCCGGCCACAACCTCTTCCTGAGACTCTCCCGGCTGTCCGGCGAATAGGACGCCGGGGACTGAGTCCTGTGATCAGCGGGGACAGAAGAGGGCCCCCTCGGGTGACATTTCTCATGGCTCATGGCTTGATCTGAGGAAGGGATGTTGTAGCAGTGGATGAGAGTAGACTCGGAACGGCCAGATCTAACCTCGTTGGGCTTGGCATTGGTGTCCGACTACGGTTCGAGATTAACCTGTTGGTTGTAGTTGCGTTTGTGGTTGGGTGGATTTAAACTTGTGGATTTGGTTTATTGTAAAGATTCAAAAAGTTAAACAAAACATGTTTCCGAGGTGGATGCCCCGACCTAACCACTTATACGCGGCTTCAGGATGTTGTTGTAACTAAATTTTCTCTCGGCCATTTGAGGTCTTGCATTGTCAAATTAAGTCGTTGGAGAAAGAGGTTAATAAATTCGGTCAAATAGGCTAGAAAAAGATAAGTGCTACTTCCATTTCACAAGTGGTAGCTATTGTGTAAGGAGATGTAGTGAGTGTTTCCCAGAGAATCAATATTTTGAATAATAACTTCATTTAATGCGCATCTTTGACTTTGTCTTCGGTGAAAAAGTAGTTTTGCCTTATTTTTACATAAATAAGCATGAATAGATTTTTCTTTTGAACCAATTAAGTATAAAATAAGTTATTGCATTAAAATATACTTTCATTTCAAAACAAGAAATAGGACAACTTTTTTCAATAAAACGTAGTTTGACTAAGCTGCTTGTGTGAGTGGCTGCAAATGCGCCTTGCCATGTTTGATGGGGATCTACTGCCATCTAATGGCTGACACAAAATATATTAAAAAAGGATTTATTCTGGTTCGTAATTTGCAGCGGACTAGATTATCTCAGAGGGGAACCGTCAGGGCCTTCTAGGCCTTCAGAGAAGGCCTTAAAATTCTAAACCAAAAAATATGAATATTAAATAATATGTGTATATATTTTTTTTTTTAACGATTTAATTTAATTTAATACAATACATTTAATACATTTTCTCTCATCTATGTTCTAAAGTTAAG
>JAOPUD010000162.1:8543645-8558273 GCA_027122715.1 Trisopterus minutus | reverse complement strand
CACACACACACACACATACACATACAAGCACACGCACACAGACACACACTCACACATGCACACAAACACTCACACAGACAGGCACACACACACACACACACACACATACACACACAGGCCCAAGCACACGCAACGAGCATGTATATGCACACATGTGCACACACAGCCACATGCACTGGCATGCACAAACAAACACACACACACACACACACACACATACACACACACACTCACATTAGCACGCCTACACATGGACAGGCACTGTCCCATTGCTCCTCTGTCTATTTCACACGTTACTGAGAGATCTAAATCCTCCCAGACAATATTTGGTTCCAAAGATGTTGAGGTTTTGCATATCCTTTCTCCATGAAGTCATTACTTTTCTCTATTTGTTGTCTTGTGTTCAAGTGTTTTCAATTTAAACCCCTCAGCCTTCCACTCCCAGCCATCCAACTGAGTTGTGCTTCTACAATACACCATTTTCCATCTTTGCAAAATAATTCCCTAACCAATTCAGAGCTAAATTATATATTCTGTAATTTTATATTCCATTTTATTGAATGTGTGGATGTTAAATAAAGCAAAGAGCTTTCTATTTCTTTGAAACCAGAACAACAATTCTAATAATTGCACTAAATTAAATAGCTCTGTTTTAAATTAGCAGTAAGTGTTTTAGGGGATTTGATAGAGGCTTGACTGGAATGAATATTAAGGCTGACTGATATGAAGGCTTTACCTTCTTACCTTCTTTTTATCGCTGGTATGCAAATTACGTTTGTTTGATTGTCCATCGAAAAGGTTAGCAATTCAATGGCAAGCTTAATTCCACAATTCATTAATCTCTAAATGTTATACCCATTTTCCTTATCAGTCTCTCTCAACCTACCTCGCATTCTCTCTTTTTAATCAAACCTTTCTCCAGGCTGGCTCTTTGGCTTTCGACCATCCCAAAAGCTTTGCATCTAGGGACTTCACTGATAAGTTCAACTTGAATGTTTTTTCGATTTTGCTGTGTCACTGCTATAATTTATATTGCAGAAGAAAGAGGAGCTGTGTATTCATAATAATAATATTTTACTAACAATATTTTACTGATAATATTGTCACGTATTTCCAACAGTCGTTTCATCCAAGAGGGGAAACGGGTAAGAAATGGATTTTCATAGAGAATACCATAGTGACAAGCATCTTCAAAACAACAACAAACATAACATAACAGTTACGACGGCAAAGTCCTAAAAGCAATGTCTTTATCATTGCTGTCTTCATCGTGGCTGTCACCATGGGTAATTAGGGTGACAAGTCTAATTATCAAAACATTAATATAATGGGGGTCATTAAAACTGGCTCTGAAGTTACCGAATCAGAAAGAAACAAAGATTTAGTTTGGAAATGATGAAAGATGAAAGAAAGATAAAAACAAGAAAGAAACAGCCTGAATACTTTTCCCAATGATGTTTTGATCATTTCCCCTCTGTCTAATTACACATAGAGCTGGGCGGAGACGCTGCATTAATGGTGAACCGGGTACAATTAGATCCAGCAGCGGCAGCGGGTCCGAGGAGACAGGCATTGTGAGGCCCTGTCAATCAGGGAACGAGCGAGCAGTCAACTCATAGATTCTCAGAACTCCCCAAGTTTTAAGTAAAGCTGGCCAGCATACTTCTCGTGGATAAATGTTTGGACAGGTTGCTAGGCAAACTAACGCATACCTCAGCAGAAAAAAACACGTTGCACCTCCAAGATTCTGTAACTTGACAAAGTCTTCGCCGAGAGCGGCAGTCCGCAAACAGAACTCATATTTGTCTCCATGGAGACCCCACTGGTCTGAACTAATGGAGCGTTCAGTGACCGGGTTATGGCACGTACCCAAATTAGACATTGCCATCCGTTTGGCAGTTGACAGTGCTTGCGTTTCCTTGCGATGTTCAACGAAACTAGACAAGTTGCGTCTCGGCCCACTGGTACATTGTTGCTGGGTTACTTCTGGTTATTGAAAGGCAGGTTTACGGTTGTCAAATGCTTCACTAAACTTACATCGCAAGACAGTTCAACATAATTAGCACCATACTGATTACATGTTAACAGTTAAATTATGGCAAGCGTTCATTATGTTGTATAGCGATTGTGTCAACAACAAAAAAACAAGAGCCCCAAATGGTTTTCACGTTATGCCTACAAGACAAATACACGTAGAAACATGAATAATTGTCACGTTTGACCAAGACATTGACCGGAGGTGAGAAAAGTCACCCTGTGTCTCCGGAATCGTTTAATTTCCTTTCACAGAAATGCAAGGCTGCGAGACGGAGGCATTGCAGTGCCATTAAGACACTGGTGAACGGAGCTGTATAATGCCACAGACACCTTTAGGGGGGGGACGCAAGTGTGAGCTGAGGAATCCATCATGGAAGCTTGAATGGTCAAGAGGCCCATTAAATATACCCAACCACCACCCGCTATGCAGCGCTACATTAGCTAGCTTTGTGTTCCTTCGTCTGAGCGTGAAGACCAGATCTCACTCCCATCGCTTTTTTGTCATGTGCTTCCGTTGAGCCTAAAGCCTTTCACACACCAGCCCCACCGCTGGCCATCTGAAACGTTTGGGAAGACTCGGACGAGTTTGGGTGACAAATCTTTTCGGTGTATTCAGCTGTGTTGGAAGCTTCTGGAACCCCGCGCGGACGGTGTCTGGTCCGATTTAACACAGCAGCAATGTCTGAGAGCGTTGGCGGTCTGAGGTTGTGACCTCGGTCCTCTGGTTGGTGTGTGGGAGGGCCGGACGAGAGCGCCATGAGACCAGCGCCCCCCCCCCCCCACCCCCCTGGTGTTAAGGAGGCTCATTCCATCTCAGAGCGCAGAACGTACACGCTGTACTGTGCAGTTGGCAGTAGTCTTCGCGGTGTGTTTCAATGCAACTCTTCTGCCGGAGGGGTCAGACGAGAGGCAACGGAGTGGTGGGATGAAGGCAGTTGGCCGGTGGTTTGAGTCTGGGCGGTGTGTGTGGGCCACTTAAGAAAATACACACTGAGGAGGCTTCAGAAAGAACAGGACTCGGGGGAGGGAGGAGAAACCGACGGGAAGTAAAGGTTACGAGTATCCATTCAGGGAAGGAGATTGAGGAAGATTCCTCTCGAATGTCCCCTCTGTGCCCGCCTGACCTTTGGCCTTTGACGACGCCGTACCCACTCTTTCATTCCTCGGCGATGGAGGACGTGAGAGGGCGCGGGATGGCAGAGCGAGACTGCGTGGCCCTGGATGGGCTCACCGCCGTGCAGAACCCACGGGGCGGGCCCTCAGGGCAGGAGGAGGTGCTTGAGAGGAGGGGAGGAGAGGGCAGCAGCTGCACGGCCGCGGCGGCTCCTCCACATGTTACCTCCTGACTCTGGCGGCGCTAGAATCAGCCGCACCTCCTGCTGCTCTCTGAGACACCGCAGTGGGTTCCCTAGGGGTTGGGGAAATTGAATTACAATCGCTCTTTGTCACGTGACCTCCCTCTATTTCTCTCTCTCTCTCTCTCTCTCTCTCTCTCTCTCTGTATTTTTCTTGATACCGCTCTGTCTCTTTGGCTGTCTCTCTCTCTCTCTCTCTCTCTCTCTCTCTCTCTCTTTTGCTATCTGTCTCTGTCTCTCTCTCTCCATCTATCTGCCTCTCTCGCTGTATGCGTTTCTCTGCCCCTCAATTCAATTCAAAAGGGCTTTATTGGCATGGAAAATAAACATTTACATTGCCAAAGAGGTTTATAAATTCAACAAAGGAAGAATAACAAAATAATAAAGTACTGCAAAAAGCCAAATAAACTCATGCCTCTCTATCTGCCTCCCTCTCACTCTCTCTTACCATGTCTGTCTCACTCTCTCCCTCTTTGTGTCTCTCTGTCTGTCTCTCTCTGTCTCACTCTTTATGTTTCACTCACTCTCCGTCTCACTTAAGCTGTCATTCTCTCGCTCTTCCTACCCCTGACTCATGGGTGGCTCATTGCTTTGATAGCAAGAGGAGGAAAGAGAGGGACAGAGAGAGGGACAGAGAGAGGGACGGGGGACAGCGAGTGACGGACAGAGTGACGGACAGAGAGAGAGAGAATGAGAGCGAGCGACAACATGTTGTTCATTTCTGTTTGTTGTCCCTCCATCTTTTGGACTCCTTCCACTAGCTCAAACATTTATCTGCTCTTATGAAATTAGATATGATCAGACCAGTCTGACGCCAGTGTCGGCCCTGCCAAACACTCCCATTACTTACTGGAATAATTACACTGAAGTCATGGACTCCCGATCGGACAGACAGGCGTACGTACTGCGCACATGTTCCTTGACTACAGGCAGCAACATGGCTGCTTGTTGCTTCCCTGGCACCGTCTGCTAAAGCATGGAGCCAATGTTCAACAACGCATGAAATCACTTCCTGCTCCCCCCCCCCGCCGTACAACACCGTACCTATTCCCCCATTCTCACCCCTTCATACGTCCTCTCCTCCCCCCTTGTTGTCTCCACCCACTCTCTCTTTCTGCCTCCCTATCGCCCTTCGCACCGGCTCTCCCTCTACATTCCTATCTCCCTCCCTCTCTCTGTGTCTCACTCTCTCTACATGTCTGTCTCTCTCTCTGTCCTTCTCTCTCTCTCTCTCTCTCTGCCTCCCTCCCTCCCTGTCCCTCTCTCTCTCTCTCTCTCTGTCTCCCTCTCCTTCTCTCTCCCCCTCTCGCCCAGTACTCTTGGGGTGGGCGTTGAGGAGTGCATTAATAATGCACTGCTGCCTGGAAACCAAACACACTGCGGCAGAGTGCTGCGTGGAATCCTAAAGAGATATTTGTTTGTACCCCGTCACACTTCTTCCTAAACCTCTTATGTCTCTCACTCTCTCCTCCCTTACCTCTCTCTCCCTGTCTCTCTCAATCCATTCCTTGTTCCCTCCCTCTCTCTCACTCTGTCCCTCTCCTTCTCTCCCTCCACCCCCCCCCCCTCTCTCTCTCCCTCTCTCCAACATAAGTCCACTGTCTGTGTTCACATCCTCAGCCTTGTCGTCAGATAGAGCGGAGACGATCAAGAGCCCTGTGGGACTGGGATGTGGATTTGACTCCGTAATCAGGTGGAGGCTTACAGAACTCGCAGAAACAATAATAACACAATACAATACAATACAAAGAAATGAAATCACAATATCGTTTTGGTTCTTGTTTTGGTTCAATTCTCTTATTGTTGTATTCTCATCTTCTCTAATTATGATGATAATGAGGATCATAAGGCTGGTAGTGATGAGGATGGTGAAGGTGATTGACATGATGATTGCGGAAATTATTCTGGTGGTGATGGACGTGATGATGTCGATGTTGATGCTGATGATGATGGTGGTGGTGGTGGTGAGGGTGATGATGGTGATGATGATTCTAGTGATGAAGGTATTGGTAATGATGATGGTGGTGATAGGGATGATGATGATGGCGATGGTGCTGATGCTGATGGTGATGATTGTGGTGGTGATGACAACGAGGGCCATGATTGTTGTGGGTTTATCTCCCATACCACCAGAGTGATGGGCCGTGATCTATCATTATCTCAGTCTGCTGAACTTTTGCCCTGTCTTCTCCAAAGGGTCACCAAAGTCAAGGACTTTAATATCTCTCTTTTCCCAGTCGTATGCTTATGGTTACTAAAGATATGCTGGATTACTGTCGCCTTGTCATTCCTCTCCTTTTCTCCACGTTTGGGGGGTGTGCAGGGATAATGAGTTCAAACACTGTTTGCTATTGCAGCAAACGCGATCGGTATCTGCAGATCATGTACCCATAAGTTAAAGATGTGGTCCGTACTCAGGGAGCTGTGGTTGTGCGAATGGACCCACTCTGTTGTTTATTCCTTGCACTACAATATATATATATAATACAATACAATCAGCTGATGCATCATTCCATCATTCATTCCACAGTTCTTGGCATCGTCGCTGTAACACTGCAGTGAAGCTAATAGATACATACTATAATAAAGATAAGTAGTAATAAGAAGTACTTTAGCTTTTAGCGATTAACCAAAGAATAAGTTCATTACAGACTCTTTATCTCTCTTTAACTCTCCCAGTTAATACAAATGTATGAAATGTGTCTATTGACTCATTATTTGCTGGTCTTTATTACAATAACTATCAAGTTCTCTGTGTTAAACTGCTTTTCAAACCTTTCTTGGTTGAGGGCAATTGATACTAAATGCAGCTTGATTTACAATCGACTTTGACAAAGCTGCCTCTGATTGCCTTTGGGGAAAACCCATGCTGTTTGCCTGCTTGCTTGGCCACTTCTCTCTGCTATTGGATGTACAAAAAAAACCCATGAAGGCATCAATATGTAACAAGGTGCCAGGAGGGGGCCCTAGAGGACCTGCAGAGGCGGCCTGGAAGATCTACCGGCCCTTTAGGAAAACTGATCTCCTCGCGGAGCCTTCAGGGCTCAGACCAGTCTTCAGGCCAGAGGTCCCCAGCCTGCGGACAGGGATCCCACTTGGGATCGCCTCAAAGGCCCTGTTTAATCAAGAGAAAGCTCTAAATTTTACAACAGTTTTTTGAATTTTGATTGGATCTTGATGTAAAAAACGAATCTGTTCACACAAAACGGACACCACTCCCCCACTGTCGAAACAGAGGTGCCGTTCACCAGAGATCCTGGTCTGATATGCTCACGCACACACAGGTTCGGGATTTGTAACACATCCAAGGTGTCAACGATCGAGAACGGATGGAGACATAGCGACCGTGGTCGTTACCGAATCATGTTTGCATTGCTTTGGTTAATGCTGCTCTCTGCTTCCACGAGACATCCAGTCTGGAGACGACCACCTATCTCTTGTCCATCTAGATTGAATGTTGCTTGAGTTCCAGAGGTGCTTTTGATAGCTGTCGTCTACATTCCTGTACAACCGTTCCCGTCTTTGCATCACAATCTCACTACCAGTTTCAAATTGAGATTTTAAGGGAGATTAAAAGCGCTGATGTAAACAAGTCCTCATGCTTGGAGAGTCATAACCTATAGATATTTTATTGTGTTTTGGATAAGAAAAATACAATATTTTAAATGTTTTAAACAGCCCGTATAGACCGACATATTTCCTCATGATTCCTAGCCACGAGACAAAACTACACCTGCTACCAGCGTGGAACTGTGCATAAGTTTCCTGTGATATCTGTAGATATATACGGCAGAGGCTGGTTGGGTGAAAAAGATGTGGAAGCAGATGCACAAACGTGACATGAGACGGGGGTCGCTCGGATTTTCAGATCTGAAAGTTGGCTGACGGGCTCAAAAAGATTGGGATCCAAGGATGTAGGCCAATCGGCAGCCATGTCCGTCTGAGAAGAGACTAGGATGTAGCTCCTCCAATTTCCTTATGGTGGTTTGCAGTAGGTGTTGGCAGAATTACTCGTCTCCATTTTAAATCAACAGGAAGAAATGTGATTTGATTCTCGTAATACAATTTTAAATCTCTTCTGCGTTTGGTAAGGATCTGTGGCTGCCTGATCTTCCTGTTAAGTATTTTGCAACGTCCTGGTTGACATTGAATCTCATTAAAAAAGGATTTAATGTAAATTAATTTTGGGAATAGACGGGTGCCAGAGGTTCACTGAAGTCCCACCCCAACATCGCGCACCGGGCCAAATATCGACCGCTTGTGTTGCTTGTGGCACAAAATGTCAACAAGATGGCGGTGCTCCGTAAATTATCTAAAAGAAGATCTACGCGGTTATATAGGATGTACATAAACCAATGACATCACAGACGCTACGTCGGCCATCTTTACAGTCTGTGCTTTGCGGGAGGCTGAGAGGGGAGATGTGCTGAGGAGGGGAGTCGAGGCAGAGACTCCCTCTCTGTGTGGGCGAGACTGATGGTCTTCTAGATTATTCCAGAGGACCTGAGTGATGCGCGGTGCGCTGCCTCCCCCGCTGGCCCAGGGAGAGCCCTGGACGCAGACCTATCGATCCTCGGGGTTGTACAGCACAGCAGCCAATTCCAGCCTGATCGCTTTCCCATTAGTCAATGCAGGTCCCCTTCAGTTACAGCTGCCCTGCGAGTCGTGTGCTGCCTCTATTACATGTCCCACTACCTTCATGTGTTCTCTGGATACGATTAACGCTGGTGTCTAGACAGCGCTTGACCCTTGTATCCATACAGGGGAGGACACCAGAATACCAGACTATTGGGAGCACCTTAGTGTGAATAACTCAGTGTGTTGATGTCAACACCTCATTTGTTTTTGGATTGAGTATGCAATTATATATATATAATCACACTATGGCTACCAACAATCACACACGTGATCGATGTTGCCGTGTCATTTATTGAAACACAGAAACTCTTGCTGACTGTCTCTTTAAGCCCCCAAAATAAGGTTGCTTAGTAACTCTTGGGTAAAACTCAGTAAGTTTATTGTTGAAATGTCAGATGATTGTTTGTGTTTTAGGAGAGCCCTGTGTTCAGCCGCTGTGGAGCAGAGAGTGGAGCTTCTAATTCCCATCTTTTTACACACTGGAGAGTAGCCTAATAGAGGCCATTTGGGTGAATGTGGGGATGATGTATTGTGGAATCTGTGTTGAATGTGTGAACAAAAGAAGCAAGCCAATCAGTCATGAGGCAATATTTACAATAATTAACCCCTGTGATATTCGCAAACATTTGTTTTCCTTTTCCTTTTATCGTAGTCTACCTCCGAGCCCGTTCACAATGCATGTCCATCTGAGAATACGGTTGCTTTACCTCTCCTTATAAGTCTGCTTATGAATTATACATGGTGGGAATAGATGCGTTTGAGCTGGGGTGCCTGTAGGAAACCTTGCTTGGAGGTAATTAGTCTGTGTACTTCCTATTAATAGCAATGCTAACAGCCTGAGCGGGCTTTGGTCATTGATCACGTCTGGCCCTGACAGAGAAAAACAACTGCATCTATACAGGGCTCATCTGCTGCCAATGCCACTTGCGCTTGTTAAAGTAATCGCTCATTTGTGCATGTTAAGTTTGTGCTCTGGAAATTGAAAAAAATGATTCTATTTGACATATTTCATAATAATAATGTTCAAACCATTCACCTTTCATTCATATCGCTATATATATTGTTATATATGTAGGCACTGTTGTTTGAGTTCCATTGTAGTATTTCATTCTGCTTAAGGTTAGGGTTAGATGGAGGGTTTTATTTAAAGCATACAATAAATGGCCAGCCTTTGTATCGTAGCTTCAGGGCACCATTCAATACATCTGAGAACTTTATTTAAAACGTTTTGATGATTTTTTATAAAATATATATGATATATACAATATATATGAGTATTTAATGAAACTAAATGAAAACTGAATATTACTATTGATTCCTAAGGATAGGGACACACTTTTGCTCAATTGCGATGATAACAAAATACCAGCACCTTTCAAGAGTTGCATCTGAATATCTTTAAAAACCTGATTAAATCTTCTGATTAAACTGCTGCTTTAATAACACCAGCACCACTTGTACCCGGAACTCTCTGACCTCATCAGGCTAGCCCTGATGAGGTCAGAGTGTGTTCCAAAGCAGCAAAACAACATGCTATGAACATGATACGCTTTCTGGCAGCCATTGGACTATTCAACAGAAAACGAAAACAAAAAAACCCGTTAATTTAACCTTTTGTCTTCTGAAAGATAAACATACTTCTAGACAGATCTAACATTTATATGCAATTTCCTTTCAAAAGAAAAAAACCACACCTACATCTTGCTCGTGCTGTAGATAAAACACAGAATACAAAGCACAGGCAGAGACTGCTGGTTCCTCTGCACTAAAACGCACACATGCTGTAGTGTTCACCACTCCTTGTATCACAGCCCCCCTCTGGCTTTTACGCTGACCATAACCTTGTTAATTTTCAGGTTACTGTATTATTATACGTATTGTGTTGACTTACTGAAATGAGGTTGGGAAGAATATAGATGCAGTTCCATTTTAATAACCAGGGTGTAATGTTAGCTATCCAAAGCTAAATATCCCAGTATCACAGAGTTTACTTATTGATTGCTTGTTTAATGATCCATTTAAAGATGCGTGAGTTTTGATAGATGCCCCTTTTTTAATATGTATTGTCGGTCTAATAGAAAAACGTCAATTATCCGTAGCTAAAGTCAACAGTAAAGCTATTTGTTTAAACTAAAACATGTTGTTACCAAAATGTTTCAAGCATTAAAGGTCATGGACAAGGCAGGCCAATATACTCTGCATTTGTTGCATGTTATGTTATCAAAGGTGAGCATGTGTATGAGTTGGTATCCCAGATGGCTTGATGCAGAGCAAGGAACCAAATGCTTTCATGTTTACTCAGGTCAAACGCGCCTTATGCAAACCCTTCACTCTGCGGAGGGATCCTCTCTAAGCACTCCTCTGTTGGCTGTCTGAACGGAGAGATTAAATGCTGCGGTGTGCGCTTTCTCAAGTTAACCCTAAAACTAAACCCAACTGATCGGTCCGGCCTCCCACGCAACATCGACACATAGTGCTGACTGCCGCCATCGCAGAGGGCCCACTTATCCTTTTATTCTCATTGTATTCCGCTCTCCTCTCCGGCAATCAGCAATCAGAGACTTGAATGGGAGTAAATCCCTCCATCTTGCTAATTCCCTCGGTGGCCTCCCCATATGAGCTGCCTCTAATCAGCCGTCTCCTCAGCCCTCTGTCGTATCCTTTCCCAGCGCTCTCTCGGCCGCTAACCTTTAGTGCTCTTTTAATGTGGCAAGCGCTGCGCCCCGGCTTGGCAAGCAAGAGTGTGACCGTGTGTTTCTATTGTCGGGAATATAAACATAAAACAGGCAAAACAAACAAGAGTGTACACGAAGACGGTGAACTCCCTCCTGGGATGGAACACTCAGGGCACGTTTTCCTTTGGATGTTTTGTTTTACTGTTTACTGACTTCCTCTCTCTTGTACTTGGTGTTTTTCCTTTGGTTCGCTTTGCTGTGTCTTCCTGTCTTATGGTATCAGTGATGTACACCAAACAGACATTACAAATAACGTCTCTCCCTATTTTCTTTACTTTGAGGTACTTGCACACGAGTCCAAAGTGTTTATTGGTACACTATTCCACACTATGGATTGCCTCATTGATCCTATATTCACTTCACTCTGCCCATAAAGGGATAGATAAATAGCACTGGGTTTGGATGAGGGGTAGCATTAAGGAGCTTAAAATCAGGTTTAAAATGGGTAAACTTTGTTAGGCGGAGGTAAAAGTTTGTCATGCGCGATGAGTGCGCGTAAGGTAAGGAAAGCACATTTGGAATGCAGCGGGGAAACAAGGTGTAACAAAGGGTGATACGAAATCAGAGAGCAGACTTTCCTCTAGCATGCATAACAACGCCAAGACAAAGGCTTCAATTTAGTATGCAGCCAAAGGTATAGGACGAGTCAAGAACAAGAGCAGCCCAGGCTAAATTAGAGCCTTCACAATGGCACGTCAAATCAGCCTCCTCCCTATGGACCTTCACCACAATCTGAGTCTCAGAGGGAGTCTTCACAGGCTCACATTAGAGGAAAACCCCTTCAACCCTAGGACCCTTCAACGCTTTAAATGAGCCCGGAAGAGAATAAAGGAAAAAAAGAAACCTAGAAAAGGCAAACTTAAGACGGATCCATCCTTCTAGGGATGAACCGGAGACAGGAGGACTCCCTCTCTCTGATACGAAGAACAGTCTGTCACCTGCGGGCTTAAGACCCAGCTTTTCAGGTTATAGTGTTGGAATCTTTCCAAGTGGTGGAATAAGTCCACACTCTGAGCGTGTGCGAGCCCATGTCATTGCTCTAAACCCATTGTCTCAGCCTTAGACCTTCAGCGCCTCGGAGCAGTTTAAGGGGCTAGGTCTCCGCCGATCATCAGCTAAGTTAACGCTCGATATCCAGCCGCCTTCAGGAGCCCGGCCATTAGGAGCTGCGGCTAACAGACGTATTATCATCAGGCAGGTTAGGCCTCGGACACTTGACTGGGATGTCCGGGGATGTTTGAACACCACGGCGTGAGAGACAGCTAGTTTAGGCGAGGTCAGGGTGATCAGTGTGATGCGGGATCCATTATATCGTCCACAGTCGTCACGTGGACAATGACTCCGCTGGCGTCGCTCGCTGCTCTCGATGCGGGTCAATCTCGCATGCTATTAGCTCCCACACTCAGAGCGCTGGGCAGTACAACTGCTCAGTGAGATTAACCACAGCCCGGGTTCATCTCCAGCGCCTCCATCACATGCAGACACAGCCACCGCCACCGCCACCACCACCGCCACCACAGATCCACTGTAGGCTGGTAGGAGCGGCCCCATCCTAATCCATAAGACGTGAGAAAATAGGCCGAAATGTTGATTCTATTCACCGAGAGCGAATTGATTCCTGCCTCTTCAGTTGAGGATTGTGTCTGCAAGTTTCATCAAGCTTTAATGCCCGGACCATGGGCAGCAGCTGCTGCTGGTGGGGTAACAAGCACATTGTTAGCTTTCCCTTCGTCAGCAGCACCCATCACCACTGGGGCCTCGGCCAGGGCGAGACAGCTCATAAATTAATCATCTCTTGAGTAGTATGGCAGCTCACAGTGGTCAATTGTTATCAGAATGATGGTCACCCACTCCCTATTCCACTCCATTAAAGATTGCATGAGCAGCCGCTTTGGGACAGTGTCTCGGGTGGTTTTCAGTCAAGGTATATCATTTTTAGGGTTAGGGGCCAATATTTCATATCAGGGATATGTTTTTGCACAACATAAATCCAGTTAATGCGGTAGTTACTGTAACATGAATGTTTTTTAACAACAATATCAACAATGATATGACCTCTCCTAGGTAATCAGGTCAACTCAAATCTGTTTGTTATAGAGCCACCTATGCATATGGTGAACATGGGTTTTTTTTTTGACTCACACAAGTACATTTATCAGAAGAAGATAAATTGCAATATATCGCTGTCGGTACCGTAAGGATGTTCATAGGACCAAGTAGATTGGCTGTCGTGCGTCAACCAAGTGGGTGCTACCCACTGGTGGTGGTGGGTGAGGTCCCCCCTTCACTGTTACAGCGTTTTTGAATGAGAGAAAAGCGCTATAGAAATTAAATCCTTCTTCTTCTTGAAGCACTTTCAGTGAATAGGTTAACCCATTCCCCGTATACAACAAAGATAGCTAGGATAAGATGCTACACAATGCTAAGTACTATCTTTAAATTCAAGACATACAACATAAAATTGTACAGAAGTATGTACATTAAGAGCCGGGACATGCACTATAAAATAAGTGCATAAGGGGGAGGCTATGCAGAGTCTTGGTAAAAAGTCTTGTCGAGAGCTTGTCGCTCACAGCGCTCTCAATATTTCTTCTTGGAATTAGATTTGAACTACAATGGTTGGTTTAGCGTTCCACTTTTCCCATCTGCATTCTGTGTTCCCCTCAGAGAACCAGGAGACTTAACTGTAAAGCATGAGGAAGCTGCCATCCACCCATCTACTATGCTTTCATCACAAATAGGAACGTGTTGGGAGCTCTGTTCATCCCAAACACAAGCATGGCAAACCTTTTGTTTGTTCCAACATTCCAGGCTTTGAGAGGTAATCGATCCACATATTGCCCAATCAGGGTGATGTAAATCCCAATCAAGTTTAAACCTATATTAAAACCTATATAAACCTATAGAAATGTAAAACCTACATTAACCTCGGGTTAATATATATTAAACTGAGGTTCATGTTGCGCAGGAGGACAGTACTATAAGGGAATGGTTCAATGACATGACATCAAAAGCTAGAGATTTTCCAAGGAAGCATTTCATATATTCCACGTTCAACAGATGCCCATCGCATCCAGCCTTTCTGCATGAGTGCGACTGCAATCACCAGCCTGGCTCTCCGATGACTGAGGATTTGCCGAGGCAGATTGCAGTGGCATCCTGGCTGCTTTGTCACTGCGGCTAACAACCTGCTCCCCGACATGGCAACAGGTGCAGCTTTAAATGGTGGTGGGGAACACGCACCATGCGGTATACGGCACACGAACAGAAGTGGACCATGGACAGAATATTCAATGTCTGCAATTTAAAAATGATAAACCCACATCCCATGAGTTCAAGCTCATAAGGACTATCTTAGATTAAGCTGAGAACATATAGCCATTGTGGACCAAACAGAACAATGCAAACATGCATTTTACTTTGGTACTTACTCCTCTTCATCCCCGATGAGACACAACGCTGGATGCATACGTATTTCTCTGGCATATACCCGCCGATCGAAGACACTTTTCTGCATTCTGATGAGGGGGGAGGGAGGGGGTGGGGCAAACCGTGACGCATCAAAACAAGAGAAGAACCACAATCAGCATCAAATGAGGCGGACCGCTATGCGATGTCTGTCGAGCTCATTAGGCCCACAACCTCAAAAACATTTCTTAAATTACCCGTTCCTTTCCTGACTCCTCCGCCAGAACCCGCATAACCCTCTCGAGTGCATGCGGCCCTCATTTATAAAATATGTATTGCTCAGAAATATTTGAAACATTTCAAGCTCGGCAAATATTTGAAATCAATGCGGCGACAACAAAACCAAAACACACACCGGTGTACAATGAAACAAATCCCAAAAGGCTGCGTTGTCC
>JAOPUD010000162.1:8482976-8495483 GCA_027122715.1 Trisopterus minutus | reverse complement strand
TGTGTGTGTGTGTGTGTGTGTGTGTGTGTGTGTGTGTGTGTGTGTGTGTGTGTGTGTGTGTGTGTGTGTGTGCTGATGTGTGTGTGGGGGGTGGGGGTTGGTCTATTATGTGGGAGACATGCCCCCTTATGAAACAACAGACTCGTATAACTAATCATTTGTACTATTATGTCTGGTTTTCTACAAATAGTAGTGTTTCGGATTCACATTATTAGTTTCTGGTAAAGCTACTTGATCAAACTATGTAAATTATTTGTCAGCTATAATTTAGATTTTGTATTGGTACCACTTTGTATCGTACCCTTATTGTAGGATGGTGGTACCATCCTACAATAAGGGTACATTGCATAGCCATTATCTTACATTATTTAATGCACGATACAATCTATACACAAAATTTGATTTAATTAAATAGTTTCAATACTGCACAAATACCACGCAGTAAAATTACACCGCCACAGAGACATCCAACCACCAGTCAAAATGATAAGAGACGTTGATATTATGAACTTCTGGAAACCTGTCAGAAATTCCCCCAAACGAGACAATTGGATGAATAAATTATTGTTTATTCCATTTGTTCAGTTTAGTTTGCGTCAAAACATCCACAAGTCAACGAGGGGAAAGATTTATCTATATTTTAATTTCCTAAACTGGAGCAGCTGGTTCAAAGCTAAAGTTTTTGTTGAGACACATTTGTTTAACAAGGTGTCTGCTGGGTCTCATTAAAAATAACATTTAAACATCATTCTTCCAATGCACTTATGTGAGGCTGAAGAATGATCGATGTGAAACCACGAGCTAAACTCACAGGACACAGTATCGTTGTAGGATGTACCATAATAATCCTGTTGAATTTGATTGCTGATGTACTCTGCTGAGCCAAACAGAAAGCCTTACTTGCTTGTGTGTCGATTCTTCAGTGGCATTAGCAGTGAGATTGAATCTGGTACGCATTCAAGACTTTATCTAAACGTGAACGAGCCAACAGACATTGAGGCGGAGCCGGGAAAGGCGGAGCGGTCGTACGAAGCAAAAATACAATCCTGTCCCACTGTAGTAAGAAGTGTAAGCGGTTATTCTTGGTTATATGTGTTCTGCTTTGGGTTTGAATAGTTGAGGGAGGAACGGAGGAATGTATTTAATATTGCATGCGGGGGATTTTAATATTACACTGATATGAATTTCCACACGTGATCTATGGGGGATGTGGAGCATTCATTAAGAACTTTCCTTCTCTATATTTGAATTTCTACATATAGCCTGTGAATCGCTTTTTCTTTTATTACACTAAAGTGTTTCCAACGTGTTTTAAAACATGTGAAAGTCAAAGCGCGGTAAAGTAGCGATATGGGAATAAAATGAATAGGAATAGCTCATACCCACAAGCATGAATTATGTGGCCATCTGTATCTGCTCATCAATCTGTGACATACATGCAGGACGTTTGCATAGGAGACATTTAATGCCTTGTCAAAACATTACCCCTGTGACTGTTTCTGTCGAACTTTGACTGACCGCCTTGTGCAGGTGTGGAGCGTTTTTATGCCTCACATCTGCCCTGCCTGCGGGCAGGTGGCTGAGACAGACAGCCTAACCCCAACCATCATACTCCCACTGTCACTGAGCCATGTACCATGATATCTGATCACAACACGCACCTCCTTATGTATATGCTTCCACTGGGTTAGAGTACCATTATGTTTGAAAAGTGTTGTAATGAATTCCATTAAGAAGTTAACAAAACAATGACGGTTGAGACACAAGGCAACTAAACTAAATGACATAGAAATAATATACAATGTTTTATTATTATGATGAACGTTATATAATAAAGTGGTAGGCTGTGTTTTTTATGCTTGTGACAATGCCATATGAGTTTTCCGCCAAGGAAATAGTATTGTTTTGATAATTTTTCCAATATGGTACCAAGCAGGGTTCCCTCCAACACAACTTGGCAGGGACACTTGGAGTTTCTTCCATTGCCAACATTTTTGAAGCGCTCCTTGATGGTTCGTTGTTATAGTAAAGCTCATTTATACATGCATGTCGCAATATTAAGAACACACACACACCCACGTGTGCATACATACGTCAGATCTGTACAAAGGTATTTTTATAATTATAGAAAAAAAATGCACAAACACAATCCCCAGTACTGCAGAACTACCCACTGCCTTGATGGGAATCACACATAGGGAACATCACTATTTATGACATAGCTCTACAAATATACAGCTCCATTAGTGTGCACAAATACTAGCGTGGTTCTTAGCAAATTACAACATCCTGTGTGTCTCAAAGGGTCGGAAAGGGGCCCCGAGCCTTGTGAAATGTATTGTCTGTGCCCTTCACAGAATATTGAATCATCTTGAGTTGAATGCATGACATAACGTCTGGTGTCATTGTGTCTGTGTGGGCACAGCGACTCCATCCCACCGCGGGAGCATCCGAGGCCACGGCAAACAGAGAGCGTCTGGTTCTAACTCATCCTGGAACCCAGCACTCCTACTGTGTCCTAGATGGACTTCTGGGTGGAGACGGCACCGACAAAACCAGGGCAGGAAACCGCTCACCGTGAGGGCTGGAGTTGCACCTTTCCTATCCTCTTTGCATCATGCCGTTTATTTCATGCATTTCTTTTTGTATCATTCTGCCTTTAGCTGCACATCAGCCTCTTCCTCTTATCTGTTTCCTTCAGCATCCCCCTGCCCCTGCCCCTGCCCCGTACCCCGTACCCATCCACCCCAGCCCCACCTTTGTCATGGTGACGGCCAGGGTAGGCGAGAGGCGCTCATTGAATCATTAATGCCCAGGTTGTGATGCCTTCCTCCTGGCCGGTGTGCTCCCCGGAGGAGGCAGACCCTGCTTGGTGTGGTTCATAACGTTGATAACAAGGCCACAGGGGGGGCAGCAGGGGGGGGGCACGGCAAATACATTGATAAGAGGGGTATTAATAGAGGGCCTTGCTGGCGCTGTACACACAGCGATAGCTGGATAGGGGCTCTAATGGCAGCCGGAGGAACAGTCCAGATTAAATGATAGCCGGCTAACAGGGCCCGATTGAATGTAACCTTGTGAGTGCATCCCTTCTGTGGCTTGTTAGGGGGCCACCTCGCAGCAGAGCTTTTATATGTAAACGTGCTCGACAGAAGATAAGCGAGCCAAGCGAGGTTCTGGAGAGTAGGTTAACACAATCTTGGATCCAGCTGTCCTCCTGTGTTACAGAGTCGTTTCTGGACGGCCACCGCCCTGAGTTTGGACCGGAAACCGAACGACTGAATGGAGCAGAGTTCTGTATTGTTTTGTTTCATTACTGAGATATTCTACCGAAGCAAAACTCATCGGCGCGAGTGGACGAAGGTTTCAGCAGGGGGTTTTAACGTCTGTTTATTCAGCGGCCATTCTACATAGTGTTGATTTGAAACCTTTACAGACGCTGTTACGACGGCGTGTGTTTGCCAAGTTTGGGTTTGTCAGTCGCAGGCTTACAGATGCTCTCCTTTAGCGATTTGACTGTCTGATGGTTCAATGGTTCGATATAACCAGGGGCCCATCCAAATAAAATGGAATATATCTGTATAGTATAAAAATATACGAATAGTCAAGGACAGAAGAACAGAAACAGAACTTGATTTGTTTAAATAGTAGTTTTAATATTCAATGTGTTGTAATTATCATTTTAGATGGAATTAAACCAAATATACATTCACTAATACTATTCACACATAAAAATATCAACACCACCCTGAAATGTGTTGAGAAAAACAAAAATACATTTTAATGAGGTGCATTTATAAAAAAAAAAAAAAAAGAATGTCCTACGCCTTATAGATCTGTTTTCGACATCATTATCTCTTTCACATTTTATATAATTAGTTAAATTGGCCCATGTTGGGTCCTGTATCCAGACACCATCCTGATCCCATGACCTGCACATCCTGTTCTGTTGCGTGGATCAGTCTGGACCTCTTGCCGGGAGAACTTGCCTGGACAGACAAACTCCTTCAACCTATCAGCGTTACAAAACATGTGACGCCCTCACTGAATGCTGTTCAGTGGGGAGACTGGGAATATGAAAGAACGGCACAAACTCTTGTTCTTGTTTAATTGTTGTACTTGAGGCTATTTCTGCAATAACCAAAATATAATTATTTATTTTTTTTAGCGCACAAACTACTTTACCTGTCCCCGTATGGACCGTGCTCTCACAACCATGACAAGTGTTTAGTTATTTAGTAAAAAAGACTAAAACCCAATTTATTTATGATAGGAATAAATAAACAAGCATATATTGCACCAAAATACCTTTGAATCAAGTGACCTCTGTTGGCGTGTGCAGACCTCTCTCCTCCATGTTGTTGTCGCTGTAGGCCTGATCTGTGCGCGTTTGGGTCGGTGAAGTGAGAACTAAAATTGTTTAAATTTTTTTACATTTACATTTAGAGCATTAAGCAGACCTTTTATTCAAAGCGACTAAACAATATATCTCTGTCGGTACAGTAAGGATGTTCATAGAACAAAGGGCCCAGCACTAACAATTGCTAGGTTAACCCATTCCCCGTGTACAACAAAGCTTGCTTGGATAAGACATCCTTGTACTCAAGAACTATTATTGAGTACAAGGATGTACAACATACAATAAGTGCGTAAGAGGGGGTGGGAGGCTAGGCAGCGTCTAGGTGAACAAGTGAGTCTTGAGTCTTTTTGCATTTCTTTCAAGATGTATCTTCTTGACTTTATCCCAGACAATGAGAAAGGCCTTCACGGAACGGCCCTATGTACAGGTGTACAGGGTTTGGGCCTTTCACATCCGTATTGAAGGGGGGGGGGGCGGGGTTCCAGGCCTCCAGAGTATGGAATAGGGTCGGACCTTATTCTCATGGGCGCAATGGTGGATCCACCCTGATCAAGTGTTGGAACTGATCCCATTATGTCCAGGCCTGTCCCTGGCAGAGGCTGTGGAAGACATAAAGTCTTGGTGCTTAATCCTGTTAGTGCTGCAAACCTGACACTGCTCATTGGCTCTGGAGTACTGCGTGAACACTCAGGACCTAGCTGTTTGCCCTCTAAATAAACTGCAATGGATTAAATTATTACACACAAAGTTCATTGCCAATACATTGATGACTATTTTTTTGTTGGCAAAGAACAAAATGGCTTTGAAAGTTCAGCGTAGTGTTTTAGCGTTTTTGTATCTCGATTTGGTTTAAAATTGTGGATTTTCGCTCATAGATTCATAGATTCTTGATTGCGGTTACGATTATAAACAGTGCATGCAGCCCGTAGATGTTCTCCTTGATAGCAACATGGAGCAGGTGACGACGGATCAACCTGTCAGCTCTAGGAATCATTAGCGCCGTGGCAGGTCCTTGTCAGGACAGGGAACTGGGGACCACTTTGAGAGCTGCGATGGTCTATGGTGGCTTGAGAGGAAAAAGTGGGACAGGCATGCTCACTGTGGCATGAAGACCGCATGCAGCAGTGCGCTGAAAGTGCCATTTGTCAACTTTAGCCCTTTTAAAGACGGGGTGAACCGTAGTAATGTTATCAATACATCAGTACGACTATAGCTATGGCTCATGTTTTTAGCGGCAAGGGTTTTAAAATATGCCCCGATGTGACAGAACACCGAAGCGCCTTGCTGCAGAATCTCGCTGCACACAAGGCGTCAGCAGCAAGAAGCTCTCATTACCAAACCACGTTGCTAAAACGTCCTTGACTGAAAGTGCATTGATGCTGCAACCCAGTGTGTTGAAATCTGTATTAAGGTAAAAATGGCATTCGTAGCCTGAAATGTACACGGTGAAAACAGCAATGGGATTTTCTAGTGCAAGATACAGATAATCACGTAACGCGATGACACGCTGCCCCTGACCTGCAGCCATGAGACAAACACTTTCCCTTCCAGCGCACCCTTTCTGAGGCGAGAGGCGATGCCACTGGATGCGGGCTGTAAGTGTGTATAATGCGACTACACTGCTGGTACAAAAGAGCATCTGGCGGCAGGCCCTGGGCGCGAGAGTGAGTGTTATTCATGCATTGGAGCAATACAATAGGTGCCTTCTGGGGATGTTTTTGGTAACTAATCACACTCACACTCACACACTGGCATACATGAACCCGCTTCCGATCTGTTGCTGTAGTCATCTGCTAGCAAACGAACGAACGTTACTTTTTAAAATAATTATCTTCAACCTTTCGTCCTATTTTAAATGATGGCTGCTAGGGATGTTTCGGACTAGCCAAACATGTTTGGGGAAGCAGTGATTAGTAAAACCTAAGACAAAGAGAATAAACACAGCAATTAAACCCATTTAACAGGAAAGGTGCAAGGTAAGCAAAATAATCCCCGTCCAAGTGAAACTCACAGAACTTAGTATTTCCTAGAGCGAACCATTCCAATGAAGGGTTGTTGCTCTTTTTCAGATATTCATCTGTAAAATACTGCATGTTTTTATGACACTGCCCAGGCTTTGTTTACTCTCCATTCATTTGCAATCATTCCCAGCTTTTGTTGATGAACAGAATAACAGAAAATAATTCTATTGTGTCTAAAAGCGCTACTGAAATTATGCTTTTGACTCCTCATTCCATGATTGTAGTGATGCGAGTGAAACATCCAAAGCGAAAGGATAAACTAATTTCAATTGTATTCAAAGTCAGTGCACTCAAATGTACAACAAAATATCTTGCATTTCCCTTTCCCTTTGGATGCCCAGCCAGCCAAACATTAGTTATATTTTCAATATCCTCTAAACATTTTTTTCTTAAAATGCTTTTCTTTCAACAATTCAGATTGTAACTAAAAGGTAACAGGTGCAGGTGCTGATCGCTGATTTTCTCATTTAATTAATTGAAACTTTGCATCCCTGTTCTTCACAATTTTTCATCTGCTCTGGCCAGGTGCGCTATGTAGTGATTGGTCGTTTGGCACCGTATCAGTTTGAATCAGTCTGACTCAGCTGAGAACGATTCTTCATGGTGAACTGACCGACGCGAACTGAATCAAGGAAAAGAATCATGAAATCCATCACTTGTGCTATGCGTTCTGAAGGTGGTGGGATGGGTTACTGTTTGTTAGAAGGGTGATTGCTGAATGACAGTGTCATAGATTTGAGAAAGTTTCCCACGAATGAAGGTTTATCGTTATCAGTTCTGGAGAGCAGGGGTCGTGTCCTATGAAACCCTATGTCATTTTGAAACGTATTGATGTGAATTGTAATGTCATGTATAACCTCTGATCATTGATTATTGATCATTGATCATCAGCATCAGGGTTCGATAACTGCTGATGTTTGTTTCTATTGAACCACCATGTAAGTTTTAAACCTACTGATATTAGTATATTTAACTGTTATACATAACCTCAGACAAAATCAATTTCCCAATCTTCATGTGAAAGCGGTGAGATCTGTTTGCTAACACTCTTGAGACCAGGGCTCCATTCCTGCTCCTAATTGTTTCCATTGGACAATAGTGTAATTTTTAAACCCAATTATATCATTCCTGTTGTACTGTCATAAACAACGTTCCACCATAAATGTCCCTACCTCCATGGGGAAGCCAGATAGAGCTGTTTGCTGATGCTCTGAAGACCAAGGTTCAAGTCCTACTGATTTACTTTAATGGAAGCCTCGTATTTTTATATTATGTGAATATTGCAAGTAGTATAACCTACGACAAAACACGGGCTTCAGATTATTACAACAAATAGCTCTCTCCACTCAGCAACACAGTGGTTGAAGTACTTGAAAACCTCAACAACGGACAAAGAAAAAAAATAATTCTACCATTTCCTCTTATCCTCCATGTTTATCGCAGAGGTGATGCTGTGCAGCTTTAATCGTGCTTTTGTTTACATATATGTTCATAATAGTGTTTGTTGGAGAATAACCTCGAATTCATGGCGGATGGGGTCGTGATGGTGACCCCCAAATGGTCCCGGCGAAAAGTGACCCGCCCCGAATCATTTTGCACCACATTGGACGATGCCCGTCAAGGCGGTAAGACCCTGATAACCTTTAACACTACCTACGCCCCTGGGGGGATGGGGGCACCGAATCCTATTCTCCCCTAGGGCCCCACAACGGCCCCATCACCAGCCCTGGCCTCGGTGATAGACACCCCGTCCCTGGGCGCTCTAAATGGGAACAAACGCTGCTGGTGCACCTCCTGCTCGGCCGTGCTCGGGTGGCGGAACGGGCCGCTTGGCGCGCCGGCAGAGTGGATCTAAATGACCACGGCGATGGCTTGTACAGGTGCTCACTCGTGACGGAAGGCATCACGCTCGGCCGGAAAAAGCCTCAGGCACGCGCTGTTCTGGGCCCCGGCAGCGGGCGGCGGCACGCACACAACGGCTGTGTTCTCTGACAGGACCGCGCCGCCGGCGTAGCGGGGGCCACCAGGGACGCCTCAGAATGACCCCGGCTATGCTAACATTTTAGCGGAGTTAATGGGGCGACGCACGGAGGCCCGGAGAACCGAAGGACACCGCCTGTATTGACAGGGAGGGTCGGTCCACCGGCGCCGGCTGTTTAATTGTGCGTCCGATTTTTTTGCAAGCAGGGGTTTGAGACGGATATCAAACACGGATATGGGGAGGAGCAACGTGGCCAGGAGTCAGGAGAGATGCGTCAGAGGTTGTTTGTCTAAGCACCCTTGGTCTGAATTCATGACTTCTGCCCGTAAAGGCCTGATTGAGGTTTCTCTAGACATAGGTGCACCGAGGCAGGAGATAGCATCCACACTTTCTGACCCTTTGACTCCAGCTTCGACTGTCAGGATAAAGAATAGACGGCCACTTGCTCCCAGGGTCGGGACTGGCCCTGCAGTCCTGATGGCTATCATTTAAACACAGCTCCGAGGTCTGTAGCACTCAATCACCGCAGAATCATGGGGTCTGTTAGATTCCAGTCTGACGGAGAGAACCAACATTTCAAATGACCATGATGACCCATGGTTTAATTGATTGGCTCCAAGACATCTGCCATGGAAATTTTGCCGTTAATAGTTGCATGTTCGGCATGTCTCTTACATTGCTTAATGTGCAAATAAAAGTAAAAGCCTATGCTTGTAATTTGTGTATCCTAAGATGATTATGATTCTGCTCGTTATTGATGTTGACTTGCAACATCAATGAAGAACATTCTCAAACAAACTCAGTAAATCAACATTTCTAAAATCGAATTCTTCATATTGAAATGAAGAAACTGAATGATGTTTTGATGAAACTTTTTCAAATTGTCAATTAAATCACAGCCTTGGCAAACATTAACATGAGACGTATTATCCATGCTAACAAAAAAAACTAATTAACAAAGATTCAGTGTTTGACAAAGACTCACTTGGTACCCAATGTTTGAAACCACTCTCTGCTCTTCCTAAACACCATTGCGTGCTGGTGCACTCACACAACCACTTCAGTGATGCAGAAGAACATTAGTATTGCAAGTATAAGTATTTAATCACACTTAAGTGAACACACTGAAGACTCTATACTGAAGGCTAAAACACTTTTATTGCATATGTAATTTGCATTACGGAGTTCTAATCTATTGAATAATGTACAATGCACCCAGGGCCAAAATAAATCTACATTCCACATATAATACCAAAATGCTTCTCAAGTATATACCATCAAAAAATATAATTGAAACTAAATAATGAGTTATGACAAATTGGCTGAACATTTTTGTTTAGTTAGTCAGTATTTATTCCAATAATGACTATCTTACAAATTTGAATTAGCAACATTGTGAGTTAGCAAGTGAAGAGTGATATATACTCTATATATCTTTATACTATACAGTATAGACTTTATGTATAAAGATCCTCTGAATATAGTATAGATCCTCTGTCTACAGTATAGACAGAGAATCTCTATACATCATAGACTACACGATATAAAGAAACTGTCTTAAGTATATAACCTCTGTCTTTACTATAGACAGAGTCTATACAGCGGAGACTCTACACTCTATAGCGACACCCTCCAGCTTTCCTGACAGACAGGGCAGTTCAGCAGCAGTGCAGTGGCCACGGGTCGGTGGGTCTGCCCCCGATTACCACGCGGGGGCGTGTGAAGAAAAAACAATATCGAAAAAAGAAATGGCGAAAGGTCACGATTGCCTCTAGGTGGCTGTTCGCACAACATACCACCCCCTGGCAAACAGTCAGATCTGAGTGTGTTTGACAAATCTCCCCGGGTCAGAGCAGACATGGCCCGGTTCAGCCTACCTCCTGAGGATGAATGTCCCACTCTCTGGCTCCGTGTTGCTGATTAGTAAGACATTTGGCGGGAGTGTTTATAGGGAACTAACACCTCATAAATACGACAGATTGAAAATTGCAATGTTCCTCTCGTCCGACTCGTTTTACTCACTGTCTCCAGCGTGTGGAATACAGTAGTACTTAAGGCCTCTAATTAAAAAGCTGCTGATGAAGACCGTTAGAGGATACATGAACATGAGGCGTGACACTGTAAGGGGTATGATCACGTTAGCTTGTGGACACTGTGCCACTTCCTTGCTGTGTGCCCTACAAATAAATATATACAATTTCCTTTCACAAAACCAGTGGGTTCGATGTAGCTTGATTCATTTTGGTTCCATTACCACTGGGCCTATGTATAAATGCAATCTATCTTTGGAGCGTTTACAGGACCTAGTCATGTTGATGATGTTGTTATTTTCATAATATTGTTGCCATAAATGTAATATGTCATAGTCTCAATAACAGCTTATGTGCCAATGTTTTCTTTTGCGGCTTTAAACATGACACTGCGGATGAAACACAAAAATCTGCGATTCGAACCTCCACTGTTCTTCTGTTCATACAATCTCTTTCCGTCATGTTTCTTTTTTCAAACAGCTTATTTTCCTGGAGACGCACCCTGGACTCACGCCATCAGCTTTGTCAACAACACAAACAAAGCATTTACTCTTACCTTTGCAGAGTGATGCGATAGGATTGTGTAAGTGAGAGGTAAAGGGTGTCTTGCTGGGAGCAGCATGTGGCCCGGACCCTACTCTGACTCTGTGTTCTGTGTTTACTCAAACACTGTTCAGTCTGACAGTCGCCGCCGTGTTTATCGGACGACTTTCTCCGGCGATGACAGTGCGTCGTTACCTCCCACGCGCTCAGTCTCTCAGACTTTAGCGAATGCTTCAGCCTTCGTCAACAAGCCCCCCGTTTACCCCCCCCCCCAAAAGCTCTTGTCCATGTCCTTCCCTGTTTTGGTTAAGCTGGTAGAATCTTGTCAGGCTGGCACCACACTTTGTACATTTGTCACGTTGCAAACTGTACAAATGTACGATTTAAAGACACGGTATGGCATTTGATAAAAAATAAATAAATGCAGCTTGTGGATGAAATGGCCAGAAAGTCTCACACCAAGAATAACTGGGTCACCAAAAATTCACAATTTATCCATCCTTAACGGTTGATACGCTCATGCTTTCAACCACACCTGCTGATCCTCGCGTGCCTTTAATTACGTTCATATTTAATACAGAGTAAACAGGTGTCATTTCACCCCTTAATCAGTCCATCAATCCGTTCTAATTAATGTTGACTAATATTTCCGAGCTGTGCCATTCTCCCTCTTTATGGTTGAGCCCAAATACTTTTTCATCTGTCACCTAATTAATGTTTCTCAAGAGGAACATCGGATAAAAGACTACCACAACACGTGGGGACAAATATCTATTGCTAAGAATTTGAAAGGAAAGAAGAGATATCCACACAGCAGCTCTGTGCCAAAGCTGTCAGACAAAGATTAACAGAATGAGCAAGGGCTCCACAAAAGGCAGCAGCTTATATACTTTCGGTGACAGGATTTCAGTTATAATCCAATATAAATGAGACAAAAATGTAAAAAAAAAAGGTCTAACTATACTTTAAGAGATTAAATCGAAAACGTGAAACCTGATTTATTTTGTAAGATCATTTAGAGGGAAGGGAGTCGGGAAAATAAGTATACTGGTGTTGAGAAAGTGGAGCTAATGGCAGACTATGCTATTCTCAACTTGTTACATGGTGACTTCAGTTGATTAATCCTGGTTGTCAGCACCTGCCGACAATTAGACAATTAGGCTGAGACCATTTAGACTCAGCCTCCTAATCAAAGACTCTCTCTCAACTCCATGGCAGCAACACCTTAGTAGGTTGTTTCCTGTTTTTTAAGGTACTTTATGTTAATTGACTATAAACTTAAACTAAGAATTTAAACCCTTTTGTGTTGTGTCCTTTATTATGTTTGGCAGTCAATTTGAATTTGTCCAGCAAGTCACTCCGGGAACGAGCAATAGAATTACACATTAACACATAGCACATTAACCAATGACATTGTGTATCTGATATAGGTGGGCTAAAAGCGCTGCTGTTTTACCGATCGGATACGACAAGTCTTATCTATTGGTTAGCTCCACTGGTCTGGATACGTCACCCCTTGTATTCTTCTGATTGGTCGTAGTGTTATCCAATTGCGTGCAGTGATATTTTCAA
>JAOPUD010000162.1:8449828-8472951 GCA_027122715.1 Trisopterus minutus | reverse complement strand
AACAAGCAGGCCCATGTTGCCATGTCCTATTGTAGACATTTTAGTTTACATTTGGTTATCAAAATGTCTTATCTAGCACACGTTTAATATGTACTGACTTTGAATTTTGTATCCCTCCTCTAGAGCATGAGGACCGACAAATTCGTTATCCCAAGTCTGCCTGACTGTTTCCAATCACTTGTTGTTTCCAGTGTAAACTGTTTTAATGACTGCATGGTTTTTGTGAGAAATGCTGGCAAGTGTGTTTAAAGGTCTTGGTGATTTTAACTTGAATATTTTATATTCTAATTTACTTTCAACAGCTGCAACTATATATTTTGTAATTCAATTTGAATAAAAATATCCTTCTGCTGATTGAATTTGCAATCAAGTCTAAAAGTTCTGTGCTAGTGTTGAGTACTTTCATTGATGGGAGGGCAGCATTTTAGTAACTTGCATCTTTTTCAGTAGCCCTACATCTTCATTTTTTGATAAATTGTGTGTTCAGAAAGAACAAATATAGGTTATGTTTGTGTATCACAGGCAACGATTTGAGATGGTAAAGAATTACAGAGAAGCGTAGTATAAGAAATCTATACAGTAGTTTAACAGTGGCCTTTTGGGGTTAAATCAATGTTCTAGCTTGCATAACTCATGCATTGTTGACACTCTGAATCTTAACTTGGAATTTTTTTAGATTTGTTTCCAGGCAGCATTTAGACTTGCAAACAATTAGAGTATCCTGAAGAGTCTAGAAAAAATGTTCATATAATGTGAACTCGTGTAAGGGAGTTTTTTTTTGTAAATTACATTTTTCCACGATAACATGACTAGTTTTAACTACCCCAATTGATCACGGTTCAAACATTGTTCCCTGCACTTCAACAGACTAAACTGTCTTTTTGATGGCTTTACTTAAGGCATGTCAGAACCTCCACATAGTATACAGACCTTCAAAGAAATTTTAATGTGCAGAATTTAGTTTAACTTTGTGCTGTAAAGGCGGTTCCCACTTGGAAGTCCCTCTTTGCCTGTACAAAATGATTCTGGTCCCCTGTTAATATGGAGAGACACTTAGACTACAGCATTTATGTATTCATTAGGTTAGAAAAAAAGTTTACTGTTGTCTCTATAGTAGAAAATAACTAATTTACCAGAGCCTTTAGACATTTCATGAGGGAAATTTTGTCATGAGAAAAAAATCCTAGCTAGGGCTGTCAATCAATTAAAATATTTAATTGTGATTAATCGCATAATTGTGCATAGTAAACTTGCAAATTAATCAGACATTTTTTAACTGTTCTAAATATATATATTGTATATTAATAATGTTTTTCAAGTTTTCTATATTATAAACATGGGAGTGCACAATATGTTTGCTTTAAAAAAAAGAACTCAAGGTTGAGGAAACATTTCTGACAATTGTGGGATCTGTGATAGCAATAGAATATTGTTTCTCTTTAAGATAGATTCCAGAGCATTTATTTTTATACACAAATGTATAATTAAATTTCACAAGAAGGTCCCCTCTTGTACTGTTAAGACTACCAGAATCAACAGTTGTGGTTGGCGAACACTCATTGAGTGAAACAATAGGCAGTGCCCTTTGGCAACAATAGGCAGCTGCAGTGAATGGAGTCCCCTCTTAGATATGTAAATATTGCTTAAGGATTCAAGTCCCCTCATCGCAACTTCTTTAAAAAAATTAAAAACTGATTTGAAGTTATATTATGACAAAATAACTTAAAACTAAACTCTGTATTATGTTTTTGTATTGTTAAAATGACCAGAAATAGAGGTCCCCATTTGGTTGATGAAAACCGATAGCCCCCTGTTGTATTGTGTGTGTGTGTGTGTGTGTGTGTGTGTGTGTGTGTGTGTGTGTGTGTGTGTGTGTGTGTGTGTGTGTGTGTGTTCGATAAATCCCTCATAGCACAATGTCAATTAAATGCCGTGCCCACTGGATATGAGGGAAGGTCATTTTCCTGCAGACATTAGTAAACTTAAGGATTAGCATTACCCCCCCCCACGACACATGCGATGCCTAGCTGCCTGTTAGCAATAAAATAGTCAATAAAATTGGAACAACTTTATTTATTTCATCCTTTAATTAAATAAAATCACGTAAATAAAATTGAATTGCATGTCATGTCAAAATATACAAACTAGTAATATTATAGTTGTCAACAAGAAAATAAAATACATTATTATTTGTATTACCACTGAAGAAGAACTGGTTTAAACGGTATTCTAGACATGTCTGAGTCACCACTTGTAGGTTGGCTAGGCTGGTAATCCAACCCTTCATGGACTACATGGATGGATACTGCATGGAGGACTGCTGGAGGCTGGGGTGGGGTGGCTAACAACCTAACAGCAGGGCTGTGTTTCATTACGAGTTCCACTTAGCCTCGTTCACTTCGCCCTCAGCCCTCGCTATTACGCAACTGCATGCCTTGCACGTATGCCACTTGAGGAGCTGAGAGAAAGTGGGTGGGGGAATTAAATGGAACGCAGCCCTCGTACACTTCCAGCCTAATCTATCGTGGATTGACCACCACTTGTAGGCTGAGTCGTTTTTTCGCCTTTTTTTTTTTACCAATCCTCAGAAATCCCTGCAGACTCATTCATAGAGCTATACAAGTTTTAAGATCTAACAAATGAGTTCAATAAAGGAAAATTGGTTTGTGTGCTGACGACATGTTGGCGTTGCAAGCATTGCTTGAAGAAACGTTGTTGCCTTCTCCGTGTATTCATCTTACATTTAGCAGACGCTTTTATCCAAAGCGTCTTACAATGAGTACATTTATTAGAAGAAAGAGAAACAACAACATATCGATGTCTGCACAGTAAGGATGTTCATAGAATTGTGTCCAGCACGAACAATCGCTAGGTTAACCCATTCCCTGTATACAACAAAGATAGCTAGGATAAGTGGCAGGTCGTACACACCACACAATAAGTATGTAAGAGGGATCTTCTCCTTTGGTGGTAAGCGTACATCACTGCCACCTCACCATGGACATATTTTCTGGCACCAATTGCATAACTGCAGTGCACTCTGGGGGATAGACACCTCGAGAGTGACCATTTGTGTTGTCTCACTCCTTCAGCCCTCCAAGGGGTCGCCCTCGCCGAGTTCCCTTCCGAATTTCCGACGAATGGAACGACACTTATGATGGCGCTTGGATTCCCTGGAGGGCAAGTGCCGAGGGGAAGTCAACGAAAGCATGTTGAATGACTAATGGAACGCAGCCGATGCCTAGGGGGTGGGGAAGAGATTTGTCTACACAACTCCTAGGAAATGAAAAGAGGTTCATTCTTGACTCATGGAAGGGTCCTGCTGGTCCAATGAAGGAGTCATACACTTAAATTGCTCAATATTTAAATAGCAAAAAGAGACGGAAAATGTGAGTAAATAATGAATATTGCTAGCACATAAATACACATTTCAACTATCTTCAGCATTCTTACCTGATAGTTTGCTATAGGTTTGGTTTTGTCAAATCTAAAATATGTCTGCACCTCAAACCATTCAACACACTTTTAATGCGATTTGAGGTGCTAATTTAAAAATATATATCTATTTGCTCACATTTAATATGAAGGGCTTTTAAAGATCACCTATTTTCTCAGCCTAAATCCTCCAATTACCCAGCGTGTGAGCGGAGGATCGTAGCCCTCACCGCCCATGGCACTGGATTTCTCCTCGTTACGTCACACAGCTAGATCCATACACCTGTCTGAGCCCAAAGTCCACCACCGCTCCTCATTCAGCCTCTGAATAAATCTGTCATACCAATGTCCAAATGTTGAGAGTTAAGGACCCCATTACCAAGTTAAAATAGTCCACAGAAAAATCAGTTGACTCTGTGGTTACGCTGCACGACTGGTTCAGCTTTGCTCAGAGAGCTGCCTGCTCACCCTGACCCTTCAGATTCACTGTGATGCCATCCGACAGTGCCACGGGAGTGCAGCGCTTTGAACTCCCTAAACATGTATTAAGCATTAGAAATGAAGAAAGTGGTTGATTTTAGAACATAAAGAATGCAGGATGACACGTGACGACACATCAAGAACACGTTGCTGCGACGCAACTCAACAGGTCAGCCAAACCCAATAGTCTGGGAGTTGAACGCAGCATCAATGGTGGACAATCCAAGCTGTCCGCTACGCCCAGGTTAAGGTTAGGGTAGCCGCCATGCTAGGCTGGCCTACAACTCTAAACTCCATAGGAATGGTAATGCTACCGCTGAAAACTCATCTTGTGTTAAGAGAAGGGGTTAACAACGTATGTCAGCACTTGGCACTTGGTTCTATAAACATCCTTACGGTACCGACAGCGATATATTGTTTGTGTATGTTGTGTGTTGACTGCTTCAAGCTGTGTGAGTGTTTAGCACTACTCCCTGTCATCCTGCACCTCAAAGTCTGCAGCCACCTACTCTCTGCCCCTCTGCAACATGTTTTTGTTCTTCTACAGCTGATTCAAAGGGTGTCTAGTCTTCAACCAGAGGCGTAGGGATGGCGGCCTAAGACTGGGGGGCATAGACACATTTTGTGCCAGCCCAAATCGAATGAATGTAGGTATCCCACCATCTCATTAACAGTGGATAAAGGCTTCACATGGCTGTGTTTGCAGGAAAGATACCGAGGCTGGGCTAGTATTAAAGCAAGTGTACCCTTTCAGAAGGTCACCACAGATACTGTTGGACAGTGACACACTACCTGGCAGTACGGGAATACGATAATACAACTGAAATGTGTCTGTGCTGTGCTGTTATAAACTGAAAACTGCAAACTCTTAATTAACGTTCTAATCTCATCAAACTCTCCCACTAATTATCTATCTTAAAATAGATATCAGATCGCTGATAAATATCAGCAATGTGCAAACCCTTTTGATTAACGGAGTCCCTTTCCTATCTTAAATCAACCCAACGATGCCTTAACAGTCTGTCTGGAGAGGCACACTGCAGCACTAGAGGGCCAACACCGGAGGAGCCATCTGTGTGTTTTGTATGGATCCATGTGTGTTGATATGACACGGGAGAGCACTATCCTAGAAATGCGTCCCAGGGACGGGTCTGAAGAAGGGAGCACTGTGGGCAGTCGGGGCGGGAATCGATGCACATCAGAAGAATAAATGGGGTAATCACACAGACAGTAAGCCACATCGAACAAGTGGCAACAGGCCACAGCATCATACATTTAAAGCTGACACAAGAGAGAGAGTGTGCAGATTATGTAAGGTCACGATATTCACCCGGGAACATTAGAGCCGATGGCCTGGACCGAATGTACATGTGTTTTTTACGAGACCTTCTGCAGCATGGAAATCATGCGACGCAAACCACTTGTGTTGTCTCTGCTTTCCCCGGGAATATGCTGCATAAAGCTTGAACTTTGATGGTTGAAGGGGTCGCCGCGGTCTAAACACAGTTAACAGCGTCAGTGCATCACTCCTCTTCACGCCACGTTGATTCAACTCAAGCCCTCTCCTCCACGCTCAGAAGCCCTCTCCTCCATGCTCATTGGATGTCCACAAACGCCTACGTCAACGCATATTATCCATTGACTCACAAGGATTACTTTTGGGGTGGAACCGACAAGCGGTTAGCCTTCATATAAATACTCTGCTGATGAATAGATTAGAGACAAAGTCAACTAAAGACTGCCGACTGCGTTATTTCGGTCAGGGCATGAATAGTCACGCCGTAGCTAGGAGACCGGACTATTCATCTGGTCCCTCCCCCGGTGGCCTGGTTCTAGATCATCACTGGTCGGAACGTGTGGTTACTAACATAACCATCAGGATGCTCATAAGCCACCGGTCACCACTTGTTTGTTCTCTGCCCAGTGTTGGTGGACGTATTTGTAACGTTTCTAAAGAGAGCAGTGGCCCAAGTGTGTGACAGGGAAGGGAAATTGGTATCCGCGTCTAGAAGAGGAACGCAGTGATGGAGGGAAAACGTGGCAGCCGGTCATTACCAGCCACTTCAGAACCTTGCATTATAGGAAGACAGCAGGGACACAGGATGTCCAACATGGAGACAGGTGATGCTCAAAGAGCCCACACACTTTAGGAAGTGAAGGAAACAGCTTGATTTGTTGTGGTGCTCAACGTTTTTTAAAATGCCTCACATGTAGCGTTCGCACTTTGTTAGGTCCTGGCCGGATTGGGCTGCAGGAGAATGTGAGGTGCCATGCCGTGTGCACATGTGATCAGAGCAGAAACACGTGTTGTTCTTTGCATTAAGATGTGAGCTACAGTTAGCACAAACATACAGCTCCCTCTCCTTCCTCAATCATGCTTTTAGTGACAGACCTAACACCGAGTTGCTATGGATCTATCTTTATCTCTCTGTCTCTCGCGCTCTTTTTATCCATCTATCTGATAGTCTATCTATTTGAGTAGCTATCACCCATCTATCTTTATGAATGCTACATACATACATACATACACACGTATGTCCATGCATTGATATAAACAATCATGCATACATATACATAAGCGTACATTCATACATATAAAAGTACATGCATACATACAGACATACATATAACAAACAACATCAAATAGCAGTGGAAATATTGAACCAGCAGCTGAGATAATTAAACTAAATGTAAACATGGGTGAAATAGAAAAATACAGATCAAACATGAGCTAGAGTCTGACTACACACATGCACACACACACACACGCACACACACACACACACAGTATGCTAGTCTGGGCTTATAGGCTTTAGCCGGGCATGATTGTTGTTTTTATAGTGGCATCCATGTTGTGGAATAGCGTGCCTCACTGTGCCCCCATCTGTGCCTCTGCCCCCACTCCCAGGTCTGCAGGGTGGCTGTGAACACCATGTCGGCACTGGGAGCTGCCAGTCATCTTGCCTTGGCTCTGTTCTGTTTTCATGCGTGCTGGGACCTTGAAGCTTGTGGCTCTAGAGAACGTGGTCCTCCCACTTTAAAAGATTTACAATCAGGGATATTTTTTTCGAAGCACCACTCTTGATTTCTTTTACAGTATATTTTTAATACTGTAGGATAAAACATCATATTTTTTCAATATTGGCACACTTTTTTCACAGGCTTATTCTCTTCTCTTTAAAAAGGCCTATAATGTGTCTTTGTTATTCAATTTGAACTCTATATATATGCACCATATTGTATCTGTCATCTAAAGAGCGAGATGGGTTTTTGTATATCTTTGTTCTCCACTTCTTCTACTGCAAATATTTTTTCACCGTCATCTTCGAAACAGTGAATTCAATGTGCTTCACAATCAGAATTAATGAAACATTTTAATACCGTTGTATTCTTAAATGCATTCTTCCTCCTCCTCCACCTTCTCCTCTTTCATACCGAATGAATAT
Organism: Trisopterus minutus; assembly: GCA_027122715.1. Classification (NCBI taxonomy): domain Eukaryota; kingdom Metazoa; phylum Chordata; class Actinopteri; order Gadiformes; family Gadidae; genus Trisopterus; species Trisopterus minutus. The sequence goes on along the minus strand of JAOPUD010000162.1, from coordinate 8,465,590 downwards.
AAATAATGCAACAACCATTGTCCCTATTTATACACAAAAACACAAAATAACCAACAATGCGTGACTTGCGTCTGCATCTCCATCGGTCCCTGTCTGTTTCATGAGAGACACTCTCAGGTTTACTCTCTGTCATCTTCTGCTGCCTGGTGTCCTTCCGTGATGGCTGCCTTTTACTGTTCTCTGCCGTCCTGTTTGCGGCCTCGCTCTACTTGATCCATTGCCTAATGTTCCCCATGAGCATGTGACAGGGCGCACTATGCTCTCCATTAGGGCCTAACGGAGTGACGGCTCTGACAGCGCAAAGGCAAAGGGGACGGCGGGGAAACGTTTACCTCCGAGATGACAATCGACAGCACTGTCCGCCGTGTCAGCCGTCGTCTGCGATGTGGTCGTGCATTTTGTGGTTTTAATTTGGTGCTTTGTTGAGAGTGAGAGTGCAGAGATGTTCCCTTGAAGTGTGATGTTTGTCACGTTGTGTGTTTAGTCTTTTGATAAATGGTTTGTTTTTCCCCAGGATAGCGTGTTCACTCTACAGAGAGAACACGCCTCAAATCAAGCGTTGCGATTGCGGTAAAGTTAATAGGAGGAACAGAGGACGCTGGGGCAACTGGGTTGTGATGTAGTTAAGCTGAGCAAAATCGTATTAATCTAGTCGCCGGCTCTGAGGAGGCTTCAAACGAGATTATGGAACAGAAATGTGAACGTAAAAAAAACGTGTGTGCTTGGTAAACACAATAAATATAATGCAGTGCTAAACCCATAGAGCGTCAGAATATTACAAATGGTTTAGTAAACAACAATCCCTCCTTCCTCCTCAGTTCTCAATCTTCTCAGTGTGTTTCTCACCTCACTGTCTGCCTTCCTTACCAGTCCAAACCTCATGGGTGGTGCAGAACTTATTTTCCGCCTGTGCCAACTTATACTTCGTCTGTTGTCTTCACTGTATGTCGAGCAATTTGTGTTTTTATGTCTTAAAGCATTCCCCGGTCTTCCTTCATCATTAGCGGGAGATGTTGGTGTTCTGCTGCTGTGTGCGTCAGCCTGGATGTTGTGTGTCGTGTCGTGTACGTTATGTGCCGGTGATTCTTCCTTCGTCAGTCCACCTATTCAACTGCATCCCCAGATCATCCCTCCTCACTCGACCACTAGGATCAAGACAAATTAATCCTGTGTCTTCCGGGTCAGATAAGGTATCTGAGATGCCAGTGTTTAACAAGTCCTGACTTATCACAAGATAAAGGTCTGTGTATTGTGTGTGTGTTTGTCTCTGTGTGTGTGTCTGTGTGTGTCGTGTTATCTGTTATATGTGTGATTCCTCAGTTCAGTTTTACCTCAGCCAAACACAAATCAAGATGATTGATTCCAAACTCTGCTCAGAAGACACATTGCTTCATTGCCTCAAAGAACCGAGAAACAACAGTCAGCAGAAACACACACACACATATGTGTGTGCATACATATATATACACATATATATATATATATATATATATGTGTGTGTATGTATGTATATATGTATGTATATGTATATATTTCTACTAAGGTTTGCAGTTACATTACCTATTTAGTTTCAAAATGTGAATGTTGAAGACAGCCATCAGCCAATCAGGATGCATATATACTAACCTCAGCCCAGACTATTTTCTACGGTGCATTTGAATTGGATTCTGTGAATTGTTACGTTTGTATATGTTACACCACACAACAATAGCTGCATTTTCAAAAAAATTTTTTTTTACATATTTGTCGGTGCTGATGCAACCTATTCCTGCTGGTGCTCCTTTCTCCCTTTCCATTCAACTCAGCGCATTGCTTCATGGAAGAGAATTATTCTTACAAGGACGGACCTGTCAGATGTTAACTTTTGTGAATACGGTACTACAACAAATACTGAATACATTCCTTCCGCTCAAGGACTGTATACAGAAAGTGTTAAGTTCGGCTCGAAAACACGGAAAACAGACTCAGGCACAGAATACACTTAACTCTGGTGTCCGTGGAACTTTTTACTCTCCATGGTACAGAACGTTATTGGCAGATAGCACTGTGTGCGTGGACTTCTGCTGTTCAATTAGTGAACCCGCCTGCTTCCTTCCATCAGCAGAATGTTAACATTTCCTTTTCTACCTTCCATACAGTTTGTTATTGACTGATAAGGACTGACAATGAACTCCACCGTCACTGAAAACGTTTTAGTATAGCGCAAGACATCACAGCCTCAGCCATTAATGTTGAGGCACCGGTATGGACAGGCTATCGTGGAAGGCTGACAAAAAGACAAAAAGATTTACCCGTCTCCCATCATCGACCCGGGCTCGGCTGCCCTTCTCTGCGTCCAGGGTCGGCCGGGGACAAGGGGCCTTGTGGGAAATAAGCGGCTGGAGACGGGACTCTGGGCTGGATGGATGCCCTGATCGGGGCCGACAGGGCGGAGTGAGATCCATCGCGCTGCAAAACAAATCCAGTCAAGTGTAGTTCTGGTGGCAAGCGGTTGTTCATAACAAGCCAGACACAATATCCTCCGTCCCCTCTGGTTTCAGAACAGCTCTCCCTTAAGGAGGGGCGCGTCTCCTCCTGACACCTCTCTCATGGCACTGCTCCTGGCTGTGTGAGACGGATGAATACTAAATGTTATGTAGAGAGGCTCCCAGACAACATACTGCCCTGCGACGGGCAGTAAGAGAGACCGGCGGTAAGAGAGATAGGGGGTGAGGGATACAGACGGTAGGTGAGACAGGCGGTAAGAGAGATAGGGGGTGAGGGATACAGACGGTAGGTGAGACAGGCGGTAAGAGAGATAGGGGGTGAGGGAGACAGACGGTAGGTGAGACAGGCAGTAAGAGAGATAGGGGGTGAGGGATACAGACGGTAGATTAGACAGGCAGTAAGAGAGACAGGGGGTGAGGGAGACAGACGGTAGGTGAGACAGGCAGTAAGAGAGACAGGCAGTAAGAGAGCCAGGTGGTAGGTGAGACAGGTGGTAAGGGGGGCAGGTGGTAGGTGAGACAGGTGGTAAGGGGGACAGGTGGTAGGTGAGACACAGTAAGGGAGACAGGTGGTAGGTGAGACACAGTAAGGGAGACAGGTGGTAGGTGAGACAGGCAGTAAGGGAGACAGGCAGTAAGGGAGACAGGTTAGGTGAGACACAGTAAGGGAGACAGGAGGTAAGGGGGAGACAGGTGTTAGGGGGAGAAGGCGTTAGGTGAGACAGGTACTTGGGGATACAATCTGAAGGTGATACAGGCAGTCAGAAGTTCATCAGCTCTGTTTTCGCCAGGAAACATCAGCCTGTCAGAATTGACCGCCTGGATTGACTCCACAACTTCCTCTTAAAGTGCAACTAGAGATGTGACAAGTGCAATCAATGTGAATCCATGGGTGGCAGCGTGCAGGACACGGCCAGATGCTATCTGTGGAGATCGGGAAAGAAACACTCTTTTCACCATTACGGTAAGTGGTCGGAAAATGTGGAAAATGTAAGATTCTGATTTACTACAATTATGTCATCAGCCACTATCTAATCAGCGAGATCTACCAGAGTTGAGTGACTGTAATGAATGGATTTGGATCAGTTGTGGGAACCAAGACATTTATTTGTGGTTGGCTTCCAGACACAGATTCTTGACTAATGCCACATAATAAAAAACAAACATCTTTCATTGTTTAAACCATGTTTAACATTGGTCTTAAAAGACTGTTTGCCTAGAACTATTTCAATATTCAACCTATTATTCTGAATGTCATTTGAAATCCGGAAGCTTTATTATAAAGTAAAGTCTTTGCAGTTAGAATGAACTAAAGATCTGCAGAGAGTGAACCGCAACCGTTTTGAATAATCCATTTAATCCAATAATCTGACGAATATTATTAATACGTAAGGTGCATTGGGCAGGCATTGCTTGAATCTTTGCGTCTGTTGAAGGGGTTACTTTTTGTATTTTAAAACAATATGTTCCACAAAATCCCCTCATTTTGATGTAAACCAAAGGTTGTGTAATTGAAGGTTTTCCATTTAGTTTCTTAGCAAATGCATACATATACTGTATATATCCTTATTATACAATGCTAATACCCCATAACAATGATTGTCAACATTCAATTAAAAATCGGATAATTAGAATGCAGCCATCTAGGGATTCTCCTCAAACTAATTCTGCGGGGATGAGGTTACTCTTCCAAAGCATACCAAAGATATGGACCGGGTTCCACTGGAGGGGAGAGCGTCAGTAATGGAGATTCCCTGCTAGAAATGGATGATCAATGAACTGAAATGGAAGCCATCTGTTTCCGTCAAGAGGACATTAAACATATATTGAGGAAAGCGTAAATCATTACAGAAATGTTGAAGTTCCTTACTCTAGGATGACCTTGTGGGTAAGATAAGCATGGTTGGAAGCAGGAAGGTCAGCCTAAGTTCAACCACAAACGTAAATGATGTACTGCCACTGGCAAAGTATCCGCGCTAACAGCTTGTGGTTTCAAAGGGAAATGACGCCTGATGTTGATAGCTCTGAGGTATGTGTTCACATGCGTCACCTTGAACAAAATAGCATTTCTTTGATCACAAAGAAACTGCACTGGCAACCAACCCCCATAGTTTCTTTATCACAAAGCTCAACCATTTACTGAATCAGTAAGTATTTTTTTCATGTAAGCAAAGTTTTTTTCTGGACACAAATTAACTGCTACATCAAATTCATGTTGTAGTTTTCCACAACGGTAATATGGTGTGAATGTGATTTTTTTTCCTGGACAAATACAGCGTCTACAGTGAATACCAGTTTCCAATGAGACGTTTCACATTGCTGAATTAGTGTTGCAGCTAATGGAATACTGAACCCCAGTTGTAATCAAGGCTTATATGTTTGCAGTCGTCCGTACGATCTACTAAAATGAAGGGCGGCATGGGAACAATTAAACAAATCCCGCACTCCATACAGGAGGCTCCGCCTGTTTTCATTTAATTTGCGGGTTTATTGCATGGAGATGCTTCACTTAAAAAGCCCCTGGGGAACTCGAAGCCTTGCCCATCTACTAAAATAGTTGGACCTATTGGCAGTTAAAAATAACACCGTCCACCGGGGATACCTTTATTATGAAGCAGTCCATTTTATTGCTGGCAGTTTTTGATGCTGGATTACCACATTATTTTCTTCCCACAAAATGTCCTTAAAAATAGTTTTCCCCACACTTTTATATGTGGTCACTCTTTCCATGAATTAGTTTAAATGTTAGGCTTCACTGTTCACGACTAGTTATACACGTGTTGGAAGGTGATGAATGTATGTGATAAATAGGGTTACATATATATTGGTAACATACCCATATATACCCAACAGCAAATGATTACTACCACAAATCACCCAACAGTCATTGTATATCAAATAAATTACAATGCAACAGTAAGATGCATTCTAACACATCTTTAATCAACATTTGTTATAGTATTGCTTGACTCCCAGCCAAAAGGTTGTGGGTCTAAACTCCAAAGATGTACCCATTAGGTGGAAGATCCTATTCAGTTCTTGAAAAAGGGGACATTTCATCGCAATCATCTATACTATAGTATGCATTGACTATGCACAAGTACCATGAATATTGTATGGACCTGAATTGCGTTTTTCATTTCAGTCATCCATTAAACACAATGGTTTATCCCCAGTCACATGTACCCTTATTGTTGAACCGACAATGAGTTAATATTCTCAAGTGCAGCAATGAGGAGGATTAACGGGAAAGTCTTCTAACTAACAGCTTGAAATAGATGAACACAATTAATCCCATCCTCCAATCCACTCAGAACAATAGCCAGATATATCAAACAAACAAATGGCTCCCCAAACATACTCTCACAAACATCAGATGAAAGCTTTGGCGGGTTGAAATGGGACAAGTTTCTATATTAAGCACGAGCCAAAACATGTTTTACTAAGTCTCTTCTACTCTGTGTTCCCAGGGCCGAGGGTGGCTGCCAGACAGACCAAGCGGGCTGGCTCTGGCTGGTTTCTTGGGTTTCTCTCTGTGGATATTAAGTCTCTTCTTGCTCACTTGCTCTTGGTCACTTCAGGAGGAATAGTGGTAGTGCCAGCAGATATTAGCTAATAGATTATTGCTTATTTTATTCATTAATATTGCACATATTGGGATCAAATCACAACCAACATGTTTGATCTTTGTCGTAATGTGAAGCATGGATTGTTGCAGGTTCGCTGAATGAATTTTTCTGTGTTTTTGTCGATACCTCCATAGTGAATCTGTTCTTACTGATGTGTAAATCAAGCTAATAACACACATTAAGCTACACAGCAGTATCAACAGTACAACAGAGGTGTTTTGATGATTATAGTTCTCAGTTTCCTCATGCAATTGATGAACACCTGGTGTTGTCAATGTTTGGTTTGTTCCTTCGTATGACTTTCAATGAGACACAACCAGGGTGGACCAGACGGAAAGCAGATACACAGCAGTGAGGTTTGCCTCCGATGCAATCTAACAATCTCTTGAAGAGGAATAACATGTATAGTGTACTAGGTTGACAGTTATCAAATCCATACGCTCCATGCTACAGGAATCCACACAAACCAGCAGGGTCAACAAAATGACAGTGACAAGTCAAAATTGTTGCCGTCTTTTAAAGTTTAAAGTCCTGCTGTGAGTTTTGACAAATAAATAGATACTGTATATTCTAGCCAAATTATTGCACACCATCATTGCCTGAAGATTATAATGTGAAATGGACTCATTCAAATTGAGCAGACCTTTATGCGGCCAAAGAAAACGAAAAGTGAATCACTCTTTAAATGTGTTTTTTATCTAGGCACAAACTTATTGACCCCAATGGAATATTCCAGGGATGCAAATTCTAAAATATTTATTTTTATTCATGTTTTCTATGGTTTTCTTGCTTTAAACTTTTCTATTCACCTACTGTACAGCTACATAAATAAGTGCAGAGTACTTGAATTGATCCTGGAGGAAATTGTTTGAATAAAGATACTTTAAGCATAGATACATGTAGGTACAGTAAGTACTGTATTCATACAATGTACACACAATATATTGTCACACTTTAGAATAAGGGTACAATAATTAACAACTAATATTAGTTCATGTAGTAAAAAGCATCAACTTACAATTAACTAACAATAAACTAATGGTCTAGTAATCATTTACAGTTTGTTTTCATGTTAACTACGGTATTATTTCTACATCATTCAATAGGGTTAGACTAATTGTACCCTAATATATATATATATATATATATATATACACAGTATATATATATTAAACGACTCAGCCCTCCAGGTTAATAAAGTTGGTTTATTTTTGACCTCATATCCTCTTTTAAGAAATGGCCATAAAAGTGCCACGTGGCAGCATGTCATCCGCTGTTATACGTTGTTATTTATCACCGTCAGATCATCCCGAGGGGTCAATAATATGCCGGTCATATTTTGCATGGAGACAGCTTGAGGGCATCACCCTCACACATCCTATGCGTGTGCTGCTTCTACTCCCAGCTAGCTTGTTCATTTGTTCCATTGCCGGTATCAATAAAGGCCTGAATGCAAACGTTGGAGAGTCACGTGTTCCAATCCAAAGGGAGAGGCCTCTTCCCACCCTGCATAGCTCACCTTCGCCAGGTTTGAGCTCACTATTAAACAGAAAAGATGCATCTGAATTTTTTATAGATTCGCAGAGTTCCAACAAACGATAAAATAATCGACCATCTTTATTAAGACTTCATTAGGCAAACGCAGCCTACATACATCAAGCCTTGCTTGCTGGAGACCTAATTACTGCACACTCAGTTGTGTGTTACTGGAATTCCACTACTGTATAGATCTTTTAGCTTAATGATCTATAGCTACAAATATATGGTGAGAATCCACAAGTCGATAATGAATAAAAAGGCTTGTGAGATCTGAGCCATTAATACAAGGCCTGTTTCACACACAAAATCCACTGGTTTATTATGTATGCATTTATATTACAGACTCCATTTATTTTCACCTTGATAAGGTCTTTAAAACGTCCATACTTTATGGAAGCACAATACCTGTCCTGAAACAAAAACAGTAACATTCTACTAGGCAGGTGGATTTTATTTTACTTGGGTCCAACTTTGGGTCCAACTTTTTCCAAGCATTACGAAAGCACCTTATAAACAATCAATACAGAAGATGATTCAGAAGTAAGACATGAAGAAGAAGAAGGAGAAGGAGGACACAAAGAAGAACAGAGAAGAAAATCAAGCAGGAGAATAGTTGAAAAAGAGGGAGAAGCAGAAGGACAAGCAGACAAAGAAGAAGACGAAAAAACAAGGTTTTATACCTTTCAGAAACAACAAACATTCAGAAGCCTTATTGACAACCATTACAAGGTTGCATGGGATTAATTTATCATCTCCAGGGGAATTCGGCTGAAGTCAAACTGAATCTAATCCTGATGTTTATATTTTTGTATTTCTGCGATGCAGAACACTGACCGATAAGTACTCGCTTATTGATTATTTAAACTAAATAGTTGTTGTTGCTGCCGATTCCTAATGCTACTCTGCAGGCATATCGAGTTGTTTCTGAAAAGCTGGATGGGCGGTCGCAGTCTACCACGGACGTCTGGTTGGATCGAAGCATCTGGTGAATGACTCAATAGAAAGGAAGTTAAACTTTAAACAGCTCTGACGAGTCCTTGTGCATTACCAGCTACACTACTCTCCCTTTCAGCCATTGCTTTGGTTGGAGGCTGACCAGAGAAATGAGTTCAATCTCATGGTTGCCTTACGGTGGCCAAGACGTGCGGCAGAACAAACTACATTTCCAAAATACTTTGCAGATTCGGAAAACACAAGCACATTATCGGAAAACGCAAATCCAAATCCCACAACACAATTGCAAAACCGACAACATAACGGAAGTGAGCGACAGCGGAGGTTGCCTATTTGGCAGACTGTATTTTTATATACTCATACTGGATAGAATGTGAACAGCCTAAGCCTTCATAGCCTTGCATTTTAATCTGCAATAAAACTTTCTCTTCCACGTGTGTTGGCAAAGCTAGCTTATCCAAATTCTACTCTGTAGGAGTGTATAATCAATGTCCGCAGGCCATAATAGTCTACTGAAGTGTCCGTTGACTCAGACTTCCGTTATGTTGCAGTATTTGCCGTTGTGCTGTGGCTTTCGCTTTGGCCAGGCAGTTTGTACGACAATTCTTGGCTACAGTACTGCCTGAGGTGAACACCAGCGCACTGTAACCTATATTCACAAGTGTTTCACAGGTTGTATTTAATGCTGCACAGTGAGTTTACTGCGAATCAAATACAGTTATCGTATCAGCTATTCAGTGAGTCAAGAATAAAATGTTTAGTCTCAGAGTCTGGCGTTATACAAAATAGTAAATTTAGCTATGATTCATGGAACGAAGCCTCCTAAAGAAATAACACACTGCATACAAACAGCATGAGCCATATGGGCTTTTAATAAAGTGGACACACACAAGAATGGGTACAGCCTCTGAATAAAGGAGACTATTCATAGAGTTGTCCATGCCTTTTTGTGTATTGTGAGAAAGCACAGAGGGAGAATCCAGCTGCATTGTCCAAAGAAAAAAACAATTAGACTAATTAGAAGAGTCGCTCCCATAGCAACACAGAGAATATACTCATGTAAATTAAATCCAACCGCACACTAACTCTGCCGAATATTAATTACATTCACTTATTTATCTAGCTTTTCTTTCTCTGGATACCTGTAGATCTGAAAACACTCACTTACAATTAGAATAAACCCGAGATTCAACACTTCCCCCCACACTCATTAACGTGAAAACAAATTGACATGAAGTCAAACATGTTATAATAAATATATGAATTCCATGATATGAACTCTAATAGTAAATAGATCGACACATGCTTATTAAATATATATTTGTTGTATACATATGTGTAATGTAATGTGTAATAATGATAAATGTTATCTCTGCCGCACACATTTCCTTTGGTGCATCACGTTTGCCAGTTATCTCTGGTCTGTTGTTGTCATTGAAAAAGTGCCGCCCTATTATCTTTTTACTGAATATGAAAACGGCGCTGCAAGTCAAATCATTACTCCCATGCCCTTTCCCCAGAGCAACGAAATTATAATAATCTGCGTGTGTGTGTGTTTACACGCTCTCCTTCCTAATGCCTCCTCTTTAAATAGTCAACACATGATGTTTTTGGGAGGAAAACGGTGCATCCCAACTCTACCCTATAATCTGGATAATGGCGGAGGCAAAGGAGATGTGAGGAAATTGATTAAGTCTATTTATTTTCTGTCGCTTTAGCGAGATGATGCGGAGGTAGCTGAGGCAAGTTGTGTCGAATTTTGATGAGGTTATGATGCCTCCATTCCGGGCAGACGAGAGCATTTTTATCCTACGTGAAGTTGTGCCTAACGAATAATTTAGAGTTTCACTTCTAATATTTACATTAAAAAATACATAAATGTACAAAAACAAACAAACAAAAGATTTAGTCTCTTTTTTAGAAGAAGAATCATAAATGAAACACAACGTTTGGCTGCTTTGATGGAGTCCCCCGGTGCCTTTTATCTGCTCTTGTGTACCGCGTGCCTGTGAAGCGCTCCGGTGGTCCTCGGAGATGGAGAGACGGGGAGGCGGGGGGGGGCGCCCTATTCACTCACGTTATTCCCCAGGAGCGCCAGAGTAAACAACACACACTTGAGATTTGTTTTGTAATTAATGAGATGTCTGTGATGAAACACTTAGGAGCGGCCTTGTCTGGGGAAATAGCAGAAAGACGCCATGTCGTTATGCAGTACGTTGTGTCTCCGTCTCTGTGGTCTAACCCTGGTTGTTGCTGGAAAAAGGAAAGCTACTCTCTCCTGACTCCTATTGTCACTCGTACCGTGAAGAATACGGAGTGGGGGTTGACTTATGGATTGTTTTGTCCCATCTCATGGCTGGGTTTATATTTGGGGATATATTTGGATGATGTGCACATTACTAGAATGATAATTAATACAAGTAGTGAGGTGGTATTTATAGGAGGTCTTCTGGTATGGGAGAATGCTCAGCATTCCGGATTAATGAGAAGCACTGTCCTATTGTATATTTGTCGTCGACGTCCCTTGGATGCTAATCAACATGCGACTGGTGGAAGCTGGATATGTCTCGCTACTCAGTGGGTAAACTGGATCATATTAACGAAAGACATTTTGATGAGGGCATTTTTCCTACATGGCTAAAGGGCTTGTTGTTTTCATTATGCTATTGTTAAAAGGTTGTGTTTTCCCTGTTTTCCCTTTGTCATTTAAGGTATGTGTCTGCAAGTACTGGCTAATGCTAGCGAGATAGCCTTGTATGTCTTTTTAAATAATGAATAATGAGTAATTCATACTATGTCACAAAATGAGTGACAGATATGTGCAGAGTCGGATGTTGTATCCTTTATAATAAATGGTACCATTTTCTCTCCTCTAGTCTGAACAGAATGGGAAAATGTTCGGCATGTTTCTTGGCTGATATCCTTTTAGATTTTTTTTTTTTTACAAAATTCAGGTTATTTGCAGGTTTAAGATAATATTACATTTTAGTTGAACAGTGTAGTAACTGATTTCTGCTTCAATTTGACTTGCAAACCCACAGTGAATTTCCTTGGCTGGCCAGTCATTAGTTAAATCGAGATCATAGTGTAGTTGGCTGCTAGGTATGTAAACGTATGAATACATTAAGGCACGTTTATTTATATCGCACCCTCAGGCCATTCATCACATAGACTCCCTAAAAACAGGAATTAAAAAATGTGCCCTGACTCACCCTTAGCTACCGAAGCTCTGGCGATGAAAAAGGTTCACGTTGTTTTATAAGATGTTCTTCACTGCCTTATTTTCCTTCTTCTGCCTCCTAGCGAACCAAACATAACGAACGCGGCTAACCTTCAGCTAGTTAGTCTTATCCTAGCCAGCTTTGTTGTTTAAGGGTATATGGGTTAACCTCACGATTGTTAGTGTTTGGCACTTGGCTCTATGAACGTGCTTACTGTACCAAGAACGATACATAAAAGGATAAAATGCCCTAAATGTAGAGGTAAATGTTACAGAATGCCCTGATGACGGACAATATGTTAACAAGACCTCCCTCTGTCCTTTCCCTCCTTCCTGTCCCCTTCCCTTCCTTCCCCGTCGCCTCCCCCCCGTAGCGACAGTGCACAACTTGAGGATGATTAATCAGAGCGAGGGGAACGCTGCGACGGGTCCGTGTCAGACCTGATCATACCAGGCAGACGAGACGGTTCTGGTTCAGGCGCCGGTTCTGACCCGGATCAACGCTCTCATTAAAATGGAAATAGCGGCGGAGGGGTGTTGAGCACGCCCTGGACCTCCGCGCCATCTTAAATAACTAAAGGTAACATAAATAGGTCCTCGCTGTGGCGACCACGACTGTGTGTGTGTGTGTGTGTGTGTGTGTGTGTGTGTGGACAGATAGCATCCGTATCCTCTCTCCCTGTTTTCCTGTTCCTTCACTGATCCGATATGAGGGGGCACAGCCTCTGGAATGAGAGCAGTGTGTCTGAGGAAATTGATGTGTTGGTCTCCAAAAAAATCATTTTTTATTGGTGTTGATACAGAGTGTCCATTAACATGTGCTGTTACAATTTTAAAAAGTGCCTTTGCAATGGAATTGCTTTTATAATTCTACTGCTTATTCGTGCTCTGCTCAGTGAGGTCAAACCTTTTACTGTTTTCTTCAACAAAAAAAGAAGTGAGAGGAAGTAAGACAAATTGACATCCCCATCAGATACAAACAACCATACTTTAATATAATGATAGCAGGGGTCCATGATTTCTCCGATGCCTTGCTAGACCACTCTATATAAAAGCGAACATTCAGACCACATGTCTGTAGTGCTAACGCTAGTTCTGACTAGTTTCTGCTTCGACACATAGAGTGGTCAACACATCACCATATAAAGGTGTATGGTTCCGTAAACCTTCAGTACAGACTGACGGTCTCAGTACAGACTGAAGGTTTACCAGGCTAAATCAAACCCTATAGGCATGGCTTATTTACCATTCAGTCCACACCAGTACAGCCTGAAGATTTACCTGGGTAGATCAGACCCTGTAGGTGTGGCTTATTTATCATTCTGCCCACACCTATATACTCAGATTTTATACCTGGATTCGGCAGATGCTTCATGAACCACCTCCAGAGCTCTAGATTGGTTAACCTGGTACCCCTGAATAAACCAGGTGTTGAACCCTTACCCCTCTCCGAGTCACGCCTCGCCCTGGCACCTGGAGAGCTCACGATACCAGAGGAATAGTAACAACGCCTCACCCCGCCTTCCCGAGCACATCCGCGCGTGTCCGCTGTGTGCCGACGGTCTGGTCCGCGTTGGCCCCTGGGAGCGCTGAGAGATCCGCTATTCCAGATGTTTGACTAGCGCCTTCAAACAAACAGCAGACCGTAATATGGCTCTTTATCTCTCCTGGACACCGGGGGGGGGGGGGGGGGGGACATGACAGATGCTTGTGGTGGAGAAGGAAGGAAGGAAGGGAAGGAAGGGAGGGAGGGAGGGAGAAAGAAGGCTAGGAAGGAAGGTAGGACGGTGGGCTGAGGGATGGCGCAAGATGGTGGCTGTGTTAGCTCTCGTCCTGCTCCCTAGGTTATGCGTTTAATTTTCATCGTTTCCTGTTGTACTTTGTTGTGCTCCCATCGCCTCATGTATCACATAGTCCAGTTCACGCCCTTCTGTTTGCCGCCTCTGATTAGTTTCACCTGTCCTTCATTATCCTCCCTTCCTGGTCTATTTAGTCTGCTTGTTTCCCTCCCTCAGTTTGTCATTGTGTTTGAATTTTGTGGTCCATGTTTTTTTTTGTTTTTTTTAGCTTCTTCCTGGCTGCACCTTTTGTCTTCTCCTTGCTGGATTTGTCCGCCTGATCACCTCACTGATTACCCGTGTACCAAACCATTTTTTCAAGGAAGGTCTATTCTCGTATTTACATTCTGCCTCTTGAGTCGTGCAACGAGAGGCCTCTTGTCAGCACACCAGCCGTTACAAGCTGCTGGGAGGACAGGGAAGATATGAACGCCAGGTGCGATAGACGGCCGGGCAGACGGACGGCGGTATGGAAAAAGAACGGTTTTGTCGTCGGTCAACAGCGCGAGCACCACACTGGGGATTAATAAAAGCCTTTAAAAGATAGGAGGATAGCCCTCTCTTCTTTTATCTCTATCACTCTTTCTCTCTCTTTCTTCCTCCCTCTATCTCCAACCTCTTTTTTAAACCTGCAGTATAAAAGCCGTTTAAAGAAAGCTCTTTAAGCTCTTTTCTCTCTCTCCCTCTTCTCGTGGAAGAGAGAGAGTTCAAAGAAAACGGGAGGACTAGAAGTCATTTGCTTGCTCTCTCTCTTACATATTTGGTATAAAAGTATGCAACACACACACACACCCACACACACACACACACGCAGACAGTCGATAAATCATTATGTCAGGGCAATTTTAAAGTACAGCACGACATTTGCCTTTCTTTCTGCAGGAGCAGGTAATTCTCATTTAGCATAACATGAACAGCTGCAGCTTTTAACACCGGCTGTTGCAGGACTCATAAAAGTATAGGCCGTAAGTTGTAACCTTATTTTATATATCCTCATAGCATCTGCTCCAATGTTGATATCGAGAGAATATGCATTGTAACATTAGGCTAAGGTGTTACTTTATGCTGTGAAAGAAATGTTCACCAAAGAAACCAAAGAAAACATATGATACACTTTGACACACAACATTTGATAAAACAAAACATAAATTGAGACATAATGGGGATGTCTTATGCTTTGTTTAATAATGGGAACTTTATATTTTTTATATATATATGTATATATATATACACACAGACACACACATATTGTGCTCAAAAGATTGATATTTTATTGGGTTTGTTTGCTTTTAAATGATTTCATCTGGTGTTGAATTTTCTTCGAGCCACACCTGTCTTTTGTAGGGGCGTGTTTCTGTCCAGTAATGAAGGTGTGTTGGTTGAACGGGGGTGAATCTGATCGACATTGGCTGCATGTTTAATTGGTTAATTGACTCAATGTGTTTAGTGAGTAACTTGATACTTTGAGTGGTTCAATGATAACTGATTAATTGATAACATGAATTTCTATATATAATATAATTGTACATTATCTGTTACTTATGACAAACGCATCTCTAATATTTCCGGGCACTATATCCAACAGCAAGATTAGTTGGGATTCGTCGCCATCTGGAAAGTCTCACTTCCAGCGTTTGTCTTTATTCTATTAGCAGAAATCTCCTGGCCTCAAAATGGGAAAGTTTTCTCCGCCTGAAATTCTAATTTATTATTAAGACACCATTTAATCAGTACAGGTCTACATCTGGCTGGCAAGAGAAATAAAGAGTCCTACAGTTCCTAAAATATGAATATGAAACTTTCACTCCTCAGAAGAAGAAATCTCAGTAGGCCTGAAAACACCAAAATAAACCAAAAAAACATCAATTAGTAAACAAGTAGGTAGTAAAGGATGCATAACACTCATTACAGAAATTAAAAAAAGACAATGATGCATTCATTATGTACACATTATGCTTTGAGTTTGGTCATTAGGTGTATGTGCCATCTTGCTCCAATCAGCTGATCTTCCACTTCTCCAGCCAGACCAACAGCTGTGAGCCTGACTCAGATGACTCAATAGTTCTTCAACCCCCCCCCCCCCCTCTCCCCCCCTC
>JAOPUD010000162.1:8437525-8449728 GCA_027122715.1 Trisopterus minutus | reverse complement strand
TCTCTCTCTCTCTCTCTCTCTCTCTCTCTCTCTCTCTCTCTCTCTCTCTCTCTCTCTCTCTCTCTCTGTCTCTCTTTTGGATTACAGCAGAGCAGGAAACAAACCTGTAACCACTGCAGAAATGTCAAAAGCAGTTGTTGTAGTCGATAGTTAGTGGCTAGCCACACTGGCCTGCCACACCGCCGCCTGTGTGGAGCTTTCCTGTCCTACTGGGTTTGGAATTGAAAGGGTTTCCCTGGGGAGCGGACTGGTTTATAGTGGCTGGATCTGTCAGAGGACGGGCAAATAAGTCTTCCCTTAATTATTGCCATTGCTCTTCAGTTGTAAGGCTCCCTGTGTTTTGTAGCTTAGTCTAAAGGTAATATATATTCATCAGTCCTGTGAAAGGATGGATGAATAAGTCTTCCCTTAATTATTGCCATTTCTCTATAGGTTCAAGGCTCCCTGTGTTTAGTATCTTAGTCTAAAGGTAATATATATTCATCAGTCCCCTAAAAGGATGGATGAATAAGTCTTCCCTTAAGTATTGTCTTTGCTTTATACATAGGTTTAAGGCTCCCAGCGTTCTGTATCTGACTCCAAAGGTAATAGGTCATCAGAACATTTAAAATGAAAACTGTGTTTTTTGGGCGTGAATTTGACAATTCAAACTAATTCAATTACATTTGCCTTGCTTTGCCTGGTAGTTAGCCTGATACTTGCCTAATGAGTTACTGTGAAGTGATGAGAAATGAATAACAGATAACAGTTTTAATCTTCTTTTGAGACGGGACGCTCAACCATTTAGGCGTCATTATTGTAATTGCCGGACCTGTTTAATTGCACTCCAAAGCCGGTTATTTAAGAGGCTTTTTAATTAATTGACATGATCAATTGAAGGGAAGATTTTGTTAATTTCGGTGGAAATGAGAAGTTTATCTTTATTTCGGCTAATAGAAGAATGTTAAAAGCACTTAACACTTCAAAGCCCAAAGTTGCCATATTATAATACTGACTTTTAAGTCTCTTATAAAGCGTACATTTACAAACTCTATTGTTTACCGTAGCACTCTTATTTGATGGAATATGTGCTATCCGTCTGGATAAGGCAAATAATTCACATATACTAAACAACAAAATATTCCCCTTTTAAAATTATCCTTAATGTTCCTTAAGTTAGCTGGACCGGGAAGAGAGAGCACATTGCCCCATGCATGCAGTTCATTTCAATCGTAATGGACAGAAGCAAAATCAGTGTCAATCTTCAGTGTAATTCATGTTGCAGCAAAGAAGATGCTGAGCCCAAAAGCAAGCCGTGTAAATAGTAGGTCTACTTAGCACAACGGGTCTGAAAGCACCATCGCGGTCAAGAGCTGCAGCCCAAAGCACACCGAGTGCACGTTTCAGCTTGTATTAGCAGCCCCATCTAAAAAATAACTAGAACCATGTTGTTTCAGCAGAGCAGAGCCCGAGGAGCTGGTACGTAGCCGAGTTGTCGTTTTGTGCTCGCTTCAGAGAGGTCTTGTGTGTCTATTTCAATAATACAGTGGTTCCCAACCTTTTTGGAGCTGTGCCCCCCCTTTTTTGGACAGAAAATGATTGCGACCCCAAAGTGCATCCGCCTCCAGACACCCTACCAACATGGAAGCACACTGAGTGGTGAGTAATTCATGGCTACGTGGCTACGAATCAGGAGGCAATCCAGACAGAACCTTTACGCAACCTTCAAACCTTAAAGCAATTATAATTATTATAATTCTTCTTTAAATACAAAACATAGCCTATAAGTCAGCAATCTCCCACGACCCCCATATGCAAATGAGGGGCGACCACAAGTGGGGTCCCGACCCACAGGTTGAGTGCCACTGGTACACCCCTTCTGCTCCGCTCGTCTCTGCCGGGTGGGTGGATGCGCCCCCAGGGACCCATCGCGAGCCTTTTCTGAGGATCACAATGCACGGACGCGTCCGGGCCCTGCCTCGCCTCGGTGGGGGAGGGCGGGCTGCGTGTGGCCTCCCTGGAGAACCCCGAGAGCCCAGTGTTCAGCGTCTGGGTGACCTTGTGAAGTGCATCTCACACACGCCAGTCGTTACTCTGCTTCTATATACTGAGCCCTCAAAGCGTTTAGAGAAGATGTTACGTTTTTGATCTGGTTGTGTGTGTTTTAAACGTTATAGCGTTTGATCTATCAGTTAGTTTGTATTTGTATGGATTATGAGGGTCTTCATCTGTAGATTGTGTTGTCTCGTACCCTGCTTCAAAGTGTTGAGTTCCCCTCATGGTACGATGAATACAAAGTGAATTCGGCGCCATTGCACGTACTGGGAATTCACCAGCCATGTGTGTCAGGACTGGAACGACCTTGTGTTTTAACACACTCTGTTCCCATGACCGCCTCTTTCAGTGCCAAACACACACATGGATCCATCGTCGAGTGGGGGACTGAGTTTGTAATGTATATTTACCGTAATTAAAATTAATTGGAATTTCATGTATGTATTGCTGATTCCTATGGCTTCTCCACAGTTGTTGTTTCTCTTTGGAGGTTGTCAGCCTCACATTAAATTAAATTGTCTGCTAAACGACTCAACGGTAATGTAGCTAGCATGATGACACCTTGAAGGGCGAATGCTTTTTGTTTTGCTTTCATCCAAATCCCAATTATAGAATACAAAGTCATGGGATAAACGTTTAATTTACTGACAGAAATGAATTATTAATTATGGTCTTTATTAGCACACCTGTAAACACCTACATTCTGCAAGTGGCCTAATTTACCCAAACCTTTGAAGCTGAATAATTGTGTTGATAATATATTTATTTCTGCACTACTAAAGAGCCAGTGGAATATTATAATATGAGTATTCTGGTATAATTTGTTTGTGAGCCTATATCCCAGCGGGTTGCTGTTTATAGGTTATATTAGTTTTAAATGTGTCTTTCCTTGACTCATTTGTAGAACAGGCTTAGGACATGAACAAGGTCAATTCTCCAATGCACTCTCTTTAACTGACTGTATGAATATTGAATGTCTGCATGTCCTTTTGCTATTTAAACTCACTGCACATTTCGCTCTTCTCAACCCCTATGGAACAACTGTGTTATGTGTGCTCTGGCTAAATGACAACAGTGGATTTATGCTCAATCCATACAAATAAATTGTGAATCCTATTCAATTCAATTGAAAAAATCTGCCCATGTGGTAATGTGTGCATACACATAATAATGGTAATAATAGCACACAGATTTGTATTGAAAGTTTACATGGAATCATCTTCAAATTCACCCCAGCGGCACATTTGAACCAAAGGTTATTAGAAACCCTATGAAAGCTGCAGTGGATGATGCTTTGTCCACAAACACATACACACACGCACGCACGCACACACACACATACTGACACTCACACACACACAAACTGACACACACACACACACACACACACACGTTCAAACACTACACACACCTGCACATAAAACCGCAGCGATCTCTGCTGATTTACCACCTTGTGTGTGATGTGTGTATTATCACAGAGCCAACTGCGCTTTGATAGAAGTTGATTGGTCGATGGCGGAGCTGCTAGTACACAGGATACACAATGAGAAAATCAACAGCAGCTAGAGAGATCCATAAGGCTCACTGTGAGGAGGGGAGATGAACGGGGCCAAGGCTGTCCATGATGGGCCCTCCGACGTCACCCATCCCCAAGGCTTCATGAATATTCAGTCTGTGGGCAGCTAATGGATGGGATGCAAAGTTGTGATGGGGAAAGATGAATAATTTAGACGTTAAAGGTTTCAGTGTATTTCAAAGTTGCATTGCCTTCAATCACGTCTGATATAAATATTCGGATAGGATATTAGATTGGATGTATTAAAACATATGCAATGCATTAGAATGACTTTTACGAATGCAATGCCACGTTGACATGACAGCGAATCAGAGGTTTTTTTCACTTCAAATTCATATATTTTATGAAACCACATTACTCCTCCAGAAGCCAATTTTTGTATAAATTACGCTGTATAATGGTGTGTTTGTTTAATAGAATGCAAAAAGCTTGAAGCTAAGCAGGAACTGTGAGATTTAGTTTGCCCTATTATTCCAATATGAGTATTCCAAGATTCCTTGGAAATCATAAATTAATAATAAGTTTCCTTTTGAACACAGTATGTTCATTTTCATTATTAAATACAACAATTTATTTGAAATGTTGTTTCAGTTTTCATACATTCAAATTTGGAAGGCATGCGCAAATATTTAAACATCGACTTGGTTTCATTGCTTGTAAAAATGAAAGGTTAACTTTTTCACCTTTTCTTCTAACATCACATTTTCAACATTCTAAGTGTTATAATTAATGTTTAACTATTGGATGAATTGGATGAATAAAAATAGTCCTTTAATATATTAAAGTAAAAAATCAGTAGGTAAGATAGATCCTTCAACCATCCATAGGCTATACAAAGTGGACAATCACACTGATCTCAGTATTCACACATTCACACATCTTAATCACTGAAAGGCTACATAAATACGTACCTGAATGTGGAGTGTAGCAGTGTAGTGATTCCATGTGTTGATCAGCTGCATAAAGACACTGCACCAGACTGCAGCATCTACTTGACATCCCCAGATGCATCTCCTTCATGGCCCATATGCTTGTCTGCCTTTGCCGCAAAGGGAAAGAGAATCACGCCTCGTCACATTTTGCGTGGCAATTCCTTCTCAAGAGGTCAGTCAACACGATGGAACTTAAGAACAATGCAGCGATGCGCATCTGATGGCAGCAGCAGGGGACCTACTTTTCTTTGGAAAATTGACTTAGATGCAGTTCCCCAGGAGCTCGCTGCCTTTTCAAGACGGTTCCCGAAAAATGCTCCACATTTGATGTATCATGTATTCCTCGAGTCGCATGGCATTGTACAATTTCAAGTGCAAGGGCATCAATCTTGCATCTTAGAGTCAGACATCCCAGGGACTCCGCTGATTCCCTTGTCAAACTGTCAGACGTACCTCAACATATCTTTCTTTAAATGTTTTACTGCTTCGATTGGCATGAATATTCGCCGTTTACCACCAAAAACATTGATATAACCACACATCCATCAGCAACACTGTTTCAATTGCATTCAATAACATCCATAATGTAACTTCAACGTTTTGTAGACCTAATGCATAATAGAACTTAGTGATATTGTAAGCGTTTCGACAGTGAAGACATTCTAGTGTGAGGCTGACAAATAAAAAGTGAAGTGAAGGAGATTTCTAAGCTACTATTTTAGCATTGGATGTTAGCATTGTTATGAGATTTTGTCCTTTGGGATAATATAATATTATACTATAATATTATACTTCTATCAAATAGCCTAACATAAATGTAACCTCTGCATGGCTTGGTGTGATGTATTTATTTTCTTATGTATGTAAAGTTGAAAAACAACTTTGTTCGCAAGAGATGTATGGTTGAGATTATTTTTGTGACACAGTATATAGCAACCGCTGCAACGACCGGCAATGCCTGACAGCCGTTATACTTGATAAAGTAGCAATAATTGAACAGAAAAAATTATCTCAAACAAGCCTTAAAGGGGCACTGTCATGCATGGCTATTTTCTAATTTAAAGGATACCGCTTCTTATGTGTGTTATGAAACAATCACAGTCCACCACATGAACTCTGTGTCCTAAAAAAACATGGAGGAGCTGGAGCATTGACGTGATTGGTTAAAGATTTGTTCTCCGTTGGTCCATTTTGAAAGAATTATGTAAAAGACCATCTGTTCCGTGATTTTTAGGCGGGAATGGAGTTGACGTTGCGGAACACATTTCTTTGACAACACACATATTAACCAGCGATAGTTTACGTACTGGTACAACATAATTCATACCAAATGAAAAGGTTTTTTGCAAGGATAATGTCATCCACGATATGCCCTAAACAGAAATAAGAATCAGACAATACAAAAAACAACAATAGTTTATTTTTTAACCATATTTTGTGTCTGAACTACAAACTGTGTTCCTATAATTGATCTTCATATCTTTTAAATGTCATAAAAGAATGTTTACATGAAAATCAATGTATTATCTTCTTACAGCTTGTTTGTCTTTTTTACTTTTGAGAACAAGTTGTTGGCACATGTAAAATCAAACTTTAAAAAGTTTTTTTTGTTTTTGTTAATTTTATTCTCAAAACATATGCTCATATAAATCTACTGCTAGAACAGCGTTTCCTCTCTAAAACAAACAAACAATCAAACCAACAAATCAAACTAAAGTATGAATTTCAGAGCGCGACAAAAATATTTATACTTCCTACATATATATGCGACAGTCTAACTAACATTTGTTGTTTACCTTCAAAATAAAAATAAACGGTCACACTTGTTTGCTTTCTCTCGGTATGCACCATCAAATCAAGCATGGATCAACACATACACCTCATTCCACGGGTGAAAATGGATTAAATGAACACATTATGCAACATCAGTGCAACTTCAAGATGAATATATTCCAGGGAGGCCTTGGCACAAGGATTTGATATTTCTCTAATCACGCTTTTGTATTTCATTTCAAAAAACATTTTCGTTGTCCTTATGTTTCCTTCTGTTTTATTTTTAAGATTTTGGTCATTGTTAAAGCATATAATGAGAAAAAAACAATTGTAGTGTGGTCTGTCTTGAGATCTGCAACAAGTGTAATTAAATGCATATTGTCCAATCCAGGCCCCTTGTAGCTAACCGAAGGGCTTGGATTGAATATCTGTGACTGGTAGTAGAGATAAAGCAAAGACCTTGCAGGATGCCCTCTCGGGAGACACCTTTCACAGTCTTGGATGTGACCAACACATCCTAACATCACACATTTCCAGTGTCGAGACTTGGCAAATGACTGTAGAGTAGACGCGGTGCCTTCAGTGTGGGCTCTCTCCCTCAACCCATGGGCACGTCAATTAAAATGGAAATGGCCCAGAGTTGAGGCTCAGAGCGGAGATGAGACGCAGGTGCCACCGGGAACATCTGCTTGATGCCCGGTCCCATATGCCCTCCCCTGATGCCTCGCTGCGCGGCATAAGCCCTGGCAGGAGGGCCTCTCTGGGCCGGGTGTCCTGTGCTTGGCAGGGGCCCTGTGTGGTTCTGGGACTGCCATGCCCTGGCCATGTGTGATAGTGGCAAGCGGATGACAGTCAATGTGCTCACGCAGCTGTATAAAGGATTTAAGACTGCGTTTAACTGCCCCTCAGCAGCGCTGCTGTTATGCTAGGGGAATGGAAGCCCTCCTCACTACTATCACGGCCCTAATCGAGAGGATTTAACTTTAATACATCATCGGGTAAGAAGGTATCTGTGATTTTGGGATGTGAGAGAAGTGACGTGAAGTTAACCATAATGCTGTTCATTATTTCGACGAGTGTGTGTATTTTACCATTTGATTTTAATCTTCCCAATTAGTCTTAGACTCTTTGTTTGTTGTACCCTATGATTGCTTTTGCATTAAGACCCTCCCTGATTAGCAAGCAGTTGTATGCTAGTAAATGACATCGTTAATTTCATAATCTGTGGACATCTTTGCACAGCTCGAAAAATCTAACAGGTGAATGTTAATGGGATAAATGTATAGAAAAAAATAAGCCGCAAATAAGTCTGTTCCTTCATAAATAAAGTGTATAAACTTAATCATTTCATTCCGTATTAATCTCTAATTGTTGGCTGTTATTTTTACAATAGTAAAAATACAAATGTCCCCCATTGTAAAATTGTCAGTAATGACATTTGATATCAGTATGATAGAATTCATGAATCGAAAGGCAAAAAAGTAATCCCATTCCTCATATGCATCAAGAAGGTTTATCTGTTTCAAAAAACAATTGATGGCAGAAGAGATTCACTAATGAGACTGAAAGTTTTTTGCAGATGGGAGAAAAGAGCATCCTGTCTTATACCTGTCAGACTACCTGATTAAATTAAACCACTACCATTCTTTTATTTAAGCGTTAAAGTAAACCTATCAAGAGTGAAAGAAAACAATGAATCAAGAGCTGAAAAAATAACTGCAGAACACATTTTTTTCTCAATTTAACCACAATATTTTTCTTAAATAAATAACCTTTGTTTTGTAAAGACACTTTTTGAAACAGTAGACATACCCTAATTCCCAAAGTCATTGAATAAACATCACCAACAAATGATCAGCCCAGGACACATCCGACAGACCCCTTCCACGGCCAGCAAACTCCTCATCCTCCCGACCAATTATCGTCTTGTAAATATCGTCTATACTTGAATGAATCAGTTTGTGTCCCGTTCCATTTGGGGAAAAATGAAAACCAAAGCAGATCAGATCTGGGTCTCTTGCACATTGTCTTTGGAGCTCGCCCGGATCAATAAAGGTTCATGCGCGGAGCTGTGTATGGAGTTGATGGTGGAGACGTGGTTGTACGCATTCTTGTAGCTGTTGTAATGGTTGAGGTGCTCATGCTCCAGCGGGGGGAGGGACAGGTGTCCCTCCATGCCCGGACCGCCCGTCACGCAGTCCTCGTCCACGTTGATGATCTCGATGGTGCGCTGGGGCGCGTGGTGGTTCTGCTGGTGGTGCTGCTTCCGCATCTTGTAGAAGATGATCAGCATGACGGCCGCCATCAGCGTGATGGCAACGAAGCAGCCGATGATGATCTTGGTGGTCTTCATGACCTCGTCCAGGCCGTTGAGAGAGCCCTCTCCGCCCAGCTCCGTGACGGGCACGGTGTACGTCCTCTCCGTCGTCCGGGTGGTCTGCGACCTCCGGGCCGTGGTGGTGGTGGTGGTGGTGGTGGTCGTGGAGCCGGAGGAGATGGACTCCCAGGGACCAGACGCGGTGGGTCTCACGTTCTGCTGCACCGTGGTGAAGCCCTCGTTGTGTGGCGTCTCTATGGTCTCTACCGTCACCGTGGTGAAGTAGCTGAAGCCGCTGTTTTCGGTGGACGTCACGTTGAGCGTGGCCGAGGCCGTCGTGTTGCCCGCCGAATTGCTCACCATGCACGTGTACGTGCCCGTGTCCTGCATGGAAACATTGGTGAAGTTCAACGTCCCGTCGTTCAGAACAGAGATGCGGACCCTGTACGCACCGTGGGTCATGATGGAGCCGTTGGGGGTAATCCAACTGACGGAGGTCAGGGAGCTGGCCCTGCATTTCAGCTCGGCGGGGCTGCCCTCGGTCACATTCAGGTCTGTTGGGCGCTCCACAATAACAGGAGCATAACAATGAAAGTAGTTCTGGTCCAGTTCCCCGATGTAGCGCCCCTTGTGGCTGAACGGGGAGCTGCAGCGGGCACAGCAACTCGTGTTGGCCGGCACCATCTCTTTCAGCCACCAACTCAGCCAGAGAATGTCACAGTTACAATTCCATGGATTGTGGTGTAAGTGGACCCTCTCCAGGTGATGCAGGGGCGTGAACAGATCGTGTGGCAACAGGGTCAGGTTGTTGTGGGCCAGGTTGAGCTCCACTAGCGACTGCAGGTCGTCAAAAGAGTTCCTCTCTATGGTCTGGATCTGGGCGTGCATCATCCACAGCTTCTGCAGGTGGATGAGACCTTTGAACGAGCCAGGCTTGATGACCGCCAGCTGGTTACCAGACATCTCCAGCTCATCCAGCCTCACCAGGGGAATCAGGTTGGGGATTTCCTTCAGGTTGCACATGCCCAGGTTCAAGTAGCGCAGGTTGCTTAGCCCTTCAAAGGCGCCTTCCGATATGTAAGAGAGACGTTTAAGCTCCCCCAGGTCCAGTCGGCGTAGCGACGGGACTCTGTTGAAGGCATAGGAGGGGATGCTCTCTATGGGGTTGTTCCTCAGCCAGAGCTCTTTCAGTTTGGAGAGGTACTCAAACGCCCCGTTAGGGATGGTGGTGAGGCGGTTGTCGAAGAGCTCCAGGGTGTTTAAGCTGGCCAGTCCATTGAAGGCCCCCAGTTCAATGTTGCGGATGTGGTTCTTGCTCAGCTGCAGGATCTCCAAGTGTCTCAGGTGCTTGAAGCTGTCCACCTTGATGACCTGGATGAGGTTCTCCTGGAGGTTCAGGTAGCGGGTGTTGGTGGAGATGCCATCGGGGACGTCGCGGAGACCGCGCCGCGTGCAGATGACCTTACTAAACTGGTTACTGCAGGAGCAGACGGACGGGCAGGTCTGAGCGCGCACCAGCCCTGCCACCACCAGTAGCTGGAGAGCCAGGAGCAGCACAAGCAACGGGTCGGACAAGGCCCGGTTCAGCCTAGGACCTCTCATCATCTGCTGCTGCTGAGAGGAGGTCATCTTGTTCAACATTCATAATTCATTGACGGGTCTTCCACTCTAGAGGGAGAGAGTACTTCGGCCGCCTGAAATGAGAAGTCAGAAGAGGGCAGAGTGTTAAAGAGTTTTATATTTACATGTGTTATTTCAGCAGCCGCTGATAAGTGAGTGAGGCTGAGAACAATCAAAGTTTACAACCGAAATTGGAGTGGCTATTTATTAAACGTCTATCCCATTGGGATTTCATCATTATTTTTGCACTTGTGAAAGATGAAGAAACTGTGATATTCAGATGCTGTGCTGGATTTGGTTATTGTATTGGAAATGAAAAGGCTAAAGTGCTCCCCAAGCTATTTTAAGAAGACGAGAGAGTGCCTAGTGGTCATAGAAATCTGAAATATGAGGTTAATATTTTATTTTTGTTTTTTTATTTTTGAGGATAAGCGATATCACATACTAGTGTATGGCAATTATCCCACTGCAGATATCCCCAAAGTGACAACAATGAGCAACAGCATTCGTTTTCTGTTTCTTCCGATTCCTAGCTCTGGGCTTTCCATCGTTAGAAAAAGGCAACGAGCCATCCAGTTGTTTCATGCATCAGAATCTACACCTCCTTATGCCTACACCTAATTATACCTCTTTATATACACCTACTTATACCACAGCATTGGGATCGCTACTTGATCCTGATAAGTCAATAGCGTTCAAACGGTGTGCATTTTCTTTCAATAACTGCACACCTCTGCCATTCAACTGCTCAGAATCAATGCGCTACAAATCCAGCTTAACAAACAACTCTCACATACAACCTTTGACCTGACGACGCAAAAACAATTCAAAGTACAGCATGAGAATATACCGAAAGTTTCCTTCCAGTTGAACTAGCATCTAATAACATTGGTTACTGTGGTATACGCGAATTGAACCACTGAGGCGTATCCTATTATTGATATATTTATCAGGCCATGGCTTATTCCTTACATAACCCTCCACATAGATGTGTTTGAAGCGTCAGTTACAGAGTAGGTAAACAAACCTGTGTGCATGCACAGTTCTTTCCTAGCGAGCCCGTCTGTTGCCTAGCATAGATGTTTGGAGAAACCGTACAAAGTAAGGGCTAATGGTGGCGCTGAATTCTCTGGATCAAAACAACAGGACGGATCAGTGGTTAGTTTCGATGTTTTTGGGTTGACAATGAAAATCCACAGCGCCGAAGCCAAGAGTCATGCCGAGACAGGGTATTCTTGTAATAAGGAGGGAAAACATTGTCATTCTTTCTGGTTTTACTGGATTTCAGTACAAAGAAAAAGAGACACACATGCCAGCCTCGTCTTGAAGGTCAGTCCTAACAAATATATATATATATATATATATATTTATTTATTTATTTATGTATACACACACACAGCAATTTAATATCAGGGTCCAATTTATTTATTTACTCCGGAGCAGTCAGTAGACTTCATCTTCCTCTCTAATGAGATATACACACGCACACACACACACACACACGCACAAGAAACAAATACACACACACACACACACACACACACACCGAGTCTCCATGCAGCGCTCAACCTTTTTGCCGTGTCATTTCTTCAGGATGAATGGCGGAGATAAAAGCGAGTATGACTGCTGTGTGCGCTGATTTATACCTAGCACTGAGAGAACATCAATAAGAGCCCTGCCCCTCCCCCCCACCCACCACTCCTTCCAGTGAGATATCTGGAAACCTCTGATACTATGACACATGTGTGGTGACACGTTGTTGACTGTTCAACAGGGCCCACTAGGGGGGCCGTCCACACCGAAGCCACCTGGGGACAGGGGGAAAGGATGGCAGTATATGGACAGATGTATTTTTTGTGTTTGTGTGTGTGTCTCTGTATGTGTGTGTGTGTGTGTGTGTGTGTGTGTGTGTGTGTGTGTGTGTGTGTGTGTGTGTGTGTGTGTGTGTGTG
>JAOPUD010000162.1:8372039-8382593 GCA_027122715.1 Trisopterus minutus | reverse complement strand
CACACACACACACACACACACACACACACACACACACACACACACACACACACACCCACACACACACGCACACACACGCACACACACACACACACACACACACACACACACACACGCACACACAGCTCTGATGAGACTCGAACGCACGAGCGAGATCATTCAAGTCATGTCAGCTGCGTTTTACTGCCCTGGCTCCATTGGCGTCCATGTTCCCTTTGTGTGTTCCCGCTCTGTCGCAGGTTGAGTGTTCGCCTGCAGCCCGGCAGCACAGCTCCGTGCCGGTGGCGAGCTGTGACAGCTGAAGGGGCGGGGCCAGTCCGCATCCTCAGTCATCTCACATCCACGGTGATGTCAATCCGGGAGCACAATTGGCACAGTGACAAATGGCAATTATGTTTGTGATGGGTTTGTTTAGAGAGTTAATTACTCATGGAAATGTTGATTCTGACTTAACTGGAATAATACGTGGTCACAGCGTTCAGCCGACTGTTATATACGGCACATGTCAATCAAAAGTTCAGCGGTTGATTGAATGCAACTATGCAATGAAAAACGGACGTTGACGTTGCTCTTTTCTTGGTTTAGATTAAGCTTATAAATTCATTTCCAAAGGCAAATGACAGAAATCTTATTTTGTATAGCTTATCAAAAATGAAATAGGGTCCATAATTAAAGAAATATGAACATTTGAACACTCAACCAAAACATAGTTACGCTACTAAAGCTATCTGAATAAACACAAAGCTATGAAGTGCTCAGCCGTCTTCATCCAACGTGTCTTTTGTCACGTTTCTACATTAAAACCGAAGCAATCATTTCATCTATAAGCGGCGGTCTGGCAGGTCTGTTCAGGCGTGGTCTTAAAGAGGACGTACGCATGTTCACACAAAGTGCTCGTTCCTCCCAACCAGACGTCATCAGCGACACACTGACTGAGCCGCTTGCTTCGGTGGTAATCACATAAAGAAGAACAACTTAGAAAGTGTGTGTGATGACGCTGCTGAGAGTCAGGTAGCGAGGCCCCTGCGTTCCACTGTTTTTCGCTTCTCAGGTTGACCTCATTCTAAATGTCGCACACTTGGTGGTGGAATGCATTCGACGTGCCTTTCGCTGAAGTCGGCCTTTGCACGCACACTTACTTCCTCTGTGGCTCGGTGCAAAAAACCAATACAGACACAGCAATTGAATTAGATTTAATCTTCCATTTCAAGACATAAAAACATTTAAAGACTGCCACGTCTTCTGGTTTATCTACGCTCAACCTGCTTGCGGTTAGTGAAGCTATAAAGGTTGCACACCTTCCACAACTTCAAGATGCAGGAGCGAAATTGGCTATTGGCTATCGGTTACAGGGGGGTGCAGGAATCACAGTCCAATTATTTCCACAGAGATTAAATGAAGTGACAAATCCCCGGGAAATCTGTTACGTGCTTCCTACAAATCAATACACCGCCGTAGCCACGTCACGCTCTTCCATCCTGTCGATAAAATACGAAAGCTTATCTTTCCAGGAGAAACCATCTACTGCGTGGACCCGTTGGGACGAGTCCTCTGCGTTGTCCGGTAATGAATCCACGTCGCGTCAACGCCACCCCTCGCTTGTCCTCCTTCCAGGACGTGGTTCGAAGCCTACAGGCCGCGCACAGGACACAGGACACAGGACACAGGACACAGGACACAGGACGTGTTCCTCAGACCACTGCGGTCGACCCACATGTCAGACGAGACCCGGACTCCTGTGTGGACGAGACGCGGTGGAGTGGGCAGAAAGCTACGAGGTCCCGCCGGCAGGGATCAGCGCGGAGGACGGCGGCCATCGCTATGTCGCCGCCGAAGCACCGCCCTCTGGTTCTCCGTGGGGCTCCCCGTGGGCGTTTCACTGTGTTTGTTTACCGCCGGTTTACATGACGCCTAATGTAATGAGCTGAAGGAACGCCACGCACAAAGACCAACACACCCGCCTGACTGCAGTAACAGGGCGCCTGCTGACCGTTGCGGGGTTAGCCGCTGCTGCTAGCACTCGGTGGAAAGAAGGCGTACATTGCACCTTCTACAATGCAACAATTATTTGACTTTGCCTTTGTTTCCTTTTAGTTTTCTATTTTTGATATAATTTAATTAAAATTTTACGCCGATGTTTCTAGGTGTAGCACTTTGAGTCTGCCTCGTGTATGAAAAGCGCTATATAAATAAAGTTGCCTTGCCTTGCCTTGCCTACTACTGGAACGCGGTGGCAGTGGACCCTGCCACCAGCCACCAGTGGCTTTGCTGGACCCGGACGTCCACCAGGACACGAGTCCTCGTTGTACACACCAGCTTATTGGCAAGTTGGAAAGGTTGTTCCGGCAGAGCTGGTGTTCCCTGGGGACACGTCAGGGCTCTCTCTCTCTCTCTCTCTTGTTTTCTCCGTCCTGTTTTCTCTCTCTCTCTCTCTCGTTTCCATTCTCCTGTTTCCTCTCTCTCTCTCTCTCTCTCTCTCTCTCTCTCTCTCTCTCTCTCACTCTCTCTTGTTATCTCTATCTCTTGTTTTCCCCTCTCTCTCTCTCTCTCTCTCTCTCTCTCGTTTTCTTTCTCCTGTTTCCTCTCTCTCTCTCTCTCTCTCTCTCTCTCTGGGTGGAGTGTCTGTTGTGTGCAGAGCAAGAGTCTAATCAGCCTGACAGGGGGGAGCAGGTGAGGCTGCTTGAACCAGTCACGAACCAACCCCCCCCACACACACACACACACACACACTCTGCACAAAACGTGTTTCTACGTTTTGTGAAGTGTAAGAAAACGTGCCCTCACAATCGTGTCCCACCACATCAGGGATAAGCTCACATTATCCCGTCCTCTGACTCATATCGCTGGCCTAGTCTAACCGTAACCGTAACCAGGGGGGGTCAGACGGGGTGATGCGTACAGCGGCGGGGGAGGGGCTACGTCACGCAATGAATGAATTAATGAACGGAATGGAAGTAAGCATGGACGAAGACGGACACCAGTTTGTCGCAACAAGAGCTCCAACAGGCAGTCCGAGCACAGCCTGCCCGAGAAATAACCTTTGAGTACGCACTGGAATTGTTATACCCAGATAACCATGGCAACTGGATATTACCCCGGTGGCGGTCTTTTTTTTTTTTTTCTATGTTGCGAGCAGTTATCTCCTTGTGCCTCTGCCTCTCTGTCTGTCTTTGAATCACCGTTCTTTTGCGCTGGGAAAGTGATCCCCTGTGCTTTGAATTCACAGCAGCACTCTGACATATGAGCAAGAGATCAAAAATATTGCCTGGGCTATAACTTGTGCTGCCTCTTCTTTGTTACGAGACGAGGTGGAGACGCAGGAGGATGATCATGATACACTGCCTGAATGGAATTCATTTGTCAGCTTTTTTTTGTGCTGGCATGTATTGCAGGCATTAACACGTCTTCAAGTATAGTTCAGAACCGATGAAGGACCGATTTATTTACATTACTAATGCTCAAACGAGGCAGTTTCATGAAAGAACATTTTTCCATCGTGACGGTGGCATGCAATAAAAATGTGAGATGTTATTCCGTGCTATATTGTACACTTATTTGGGTCCTTTCACGTCATACCATTGTAGCACAGTCCCCTCTCTCTCTCTCTCTCTCCCGCTCTCTCTCTCTTTCAGAATTGCACGTACAATAAGAATTTCACAATCACCATCCAGGCTGTGCCTTTGTTGTGGATTGCAGAAAGCGCAAAACCCAAATACATCCCAGAGTAACCCAGTCTCCGGTAATAATGTTTGTATGTTTTTCACAGCAGGGCTTATTGTCATGGAAACCCTACGCTAACCCTACTTCTATTAAAATTCCAGTTCATCCAGAAATCCAATGTTGGTGTTTCCAAAAAATGCCATCTTCTTTTTATGTTTAAATCCATGGCCAGGTCCAAACATGTCAATACAAACCTATTTATTATATAGTCGACAGTGCCCAACGCTCTCGAAGAAGAAGATTGATTGCATGGGCATTCCTCTGTGCCGTTACCAACCGAGTAAATAAATCAGTGTGACTATTGTTAACCAGCCATTTCTGTATGTTATCTGGCAGAGATGGGACCCGGGCCAGTGTAATAGAGTGCAGAGCACACAAGGAACAATGGATAATGAGAACGGCCCAATGAGCCCAAACGTTGAATCCTTTGCTGAAACAGTAGCACTCGACAACTCGACAGTCAGAACCTCAACCTTAAAGTGTTAAATAGACACGGATTCAGACTTAATACACGCCCACACAGGAACCAATGACCTTGTCCGTCACGAGCTAAAACTACGCACAGCCACAGTCGGTGGATGGATCTGTGCCCTGCGCTTTGCAGAGTTAGCGACCGCCGTAGAGTGCTGTCGTGAACTCTTATGGCCTCAATCAGCGATGACCCCTCCATAGTCAAAGCGACAAGAGTCCCTCCTCGAACCTGGGTCCAAAGCACGCCACTCAGGGAGCAACGTCTTTGAAAGCTTAAGCACCATAATAGACAGTATTTGTTGGTTTGCAGAATTCTTCAGAAGATATCCTTTCGATTTTGGAGTTTTTGACCCGAGACTATGAATTTCTTCATCTCTCTCTCTCTCTCTCTCTCTCTCTCTCTCTCTCTCCTCCAGCAGCTATAAAATTATTAGTTGTGCAAAACTACTGGTTCTCTCACCCACAACATAGAGTCTTGACACATGCATACAGTGATACACCATAGTATTAACAGTACAGTATCAGTGCACTCAAAACAGAGATGAAAGATAAATGTATTGGAAATGACACGCATTGCTCAGGTTATGTTAGTTGGAGTATATATGTATATATACGTCATCTGACCTTTCAGTTGACTGCTGCCGCATTTCAATCAAACACACCTACACTACACTGATATGTGACCGATTTAAGACCTTCCATCTCAAGCAATCACTCTGCAGAGCGTGTTATGTGTGCTGAGCAGAATTTTTTCCAACCATCCCCACCACACCAGCATCCCCCTGCTACGGTTCTCTCCTGTATCACAGACAACCTACACAAGAGGGTGAGATATGGGACGTGCCCCATGGGGGGATTGTATAGTGCTCCCTGTTGTCACATGTTAGGATGCTGTTGGTATTCTGTATCTGACATCTGTGTGTCAAGGCTTTAAGTCCTAAAGCAGGGAGCACCAGAACAGAGTGCAACCACAATGCCAAAATAAATAGTATTTCGTTCAACAAATGGATGAATCCATGACATAAGTCATAGTGTATGAAGTGTATGAAAGAAGGCCTGGTTCTGAGGCTGTAGGGGACTGATGGATCATATGAGGGAGCCAGCAGTGGGTCCCACATGCACACGCACACACACACACCTACACAAAGTGTTTAAGAACATGTTTATGCGTTGCTTGGCAACAGTCCATTTGTGTAACTAATTGTGTGGACGGAGCCCAATATATGATTTGATAAAGACAGAAATCCTAATCAGTTGTCGCTTGTTACAGTGAATTTATAAATGGGATTATCTTCGTCTCTCTGCCTCGAACCTAGCACCGAATTACAGCCATGCTGATATTTAGTAACAGCCCTCCCTCTCATGTGGTGGGGCTAAAACATATCCTTCCACACAAACACATACACATGAATTCTGTGTGTGTGTGTGTGTATGTGTGTGTGTGCGTGTGTGTGTGTGTGTGTGTGTGTGTGTGATGTGTGAGTGTGTGAGTGTGTGTGTCTATGTGTGTTTTTAAACACATTGAGGTACACAACCCAGTGTGGATCTCGTGGTTGCAATGAACGTAAAGCATGGTGGAAGCAGCCTTTTGATTGGCTCACCAGAGAAGCACTCCCGATTGTCACTTCTCATTGGTCATCGGCTTGATGCTCATGTCCCCAGACAGGGCACAATTTGATCGCAATAACACCATCGGGCACCCGGCCCCCGAATCTCCATCTTGACAGCTAGCAAAGAGCTGCAGCTAGAGAATCTCTTTGCAAACCGCGGAGACTTAAACAATTGATGTTCAGAGACCATGTGCAGTAGGGAGGCATATCGCACAAGGCTTGATACAAAGAAATACAGATCGTCTGCATGAATGTTACGGGGGCGGGGGGGGGGGTTGTATGAAAGACACCGCTGTGATCAGATACTTTTTTTTTTCTGGTAGTCATTTAACAAAAGCAAGGAAATGTTTTCAATTTGTGTCTTTCTTTCCTGCAAGAATGGGGTCAGGCGATTCGCACGATTCTTGTTCTTCTGACTATCAAACGGAAAACCAGCTTCATTGTGAATGTGTGTGTGTGTGTGTCGGTGGGGGGGGGGGGGTTCTAAGACTCCAATTTAAACACACATGTAATCCAAACCCCCGTTTTCAGAAGAACAAAGGAGGCTCAAAATCCGCCCGGCCCAGAAGACGCTCTCCTTGCCAAGCATCGAGCCTGCGACTCAGACGAAATCGCCATCTCTGCATACGTGACGCATGTAGTCCACGTCCTCATGCCGTCTGCGAGAGGAGGAACAGATGGTGCCGGGTGTAGAATGCACCCATTAGGAGGTCTAGGATCTGCATGTCTAAGAGGGGGTGGAAGGGCTAAGAAAGTGCTCACGCAGTTTGTCAAGCTCCGATGAGAGGAACGCAGTCGACTGTGTTTAGTTGACCACATGGTTTGGCACACTAAATAAAAAATATTGTTAACAATAAAGTCGTCTCTCGCCAGTGTTGTTCACAAGTGTGGCTTCCCAATCGCTCTCTTTTTAACAACAAAGCTAGTCAGTTAATACAAACAAACACTTCCCTCGCTCCCTATTCCCTTGTTTCCTCGCTCCCTATTCCCTAGATTGTGCCCTCAGCTCAGAGACCCCAAGACTTCAGGTTTCTAGTTGTATATTCTCTTTACCTCAACTTACTTTGACATACAAACCAGTAATATATATATACTACACAGTAGCTATACTACAGCACTCTGCAAGCTAGCATGTGATATTTACCAGGACGCTGCATCGAGCCGCAGTCTGCTGTGGATGGTTTCTACACCTTTGTTGTTTTCCTTTCCTTTAAGAGATGAACAGATGAAGCTCTGCTACATGGCGCAGCGCCGATAAGCACAGAGAAAGGTCAAATGAAATGGACATCCTTACATGTGTGGAGGGGATTTATTTTGCCATTTCGTAGTTTGAATTAATTGAGCCTATATGTTAAGGTAATCTAGAATGAAAATTTTACATTTTATTTGTTGAATGTAAGCGATTTAGATTGTTGTTGTTGTTGTTTATCCCGGATAAGGGGTTGGATCCACTACATCCTAACTCAAGATAATTCTTCCAAGATAATATAGGAAAATGCATGCAAACCAAAGGAAGTGACTGCAGCAAGCCCAGGGAGCAGGTGTTAGGACAGCCTAGAGAGAATTTACATGAACAATCTTTCTGGATAATGGGTTTGCTCAGGCAAATGTTCACATTGCTGCTCTAAATTTGGTCTTCACAGATCAAAGAACGGTCCAACAAATCAGCCGACAAATACACAGGCCTAAACCCAAGGCCTGTCTTCATTAAGTCCTCAAGGTTTAGGAGGGATCGGGGGGCTTATGCCACTGTCTGCAATTGCGTGTAATAGAAACTGAACAACATGATTATTAAAATAATAAAATGAAACCTCAGCCGTGATACCTCTGAATAATGTGAAATAATCATTTTTCCAGAATACATTGAATCTGCCCTCCCTTTGTTTAAATAGCTTTGGGAAATGGAGCATTTTGTTCATTTAAATGACTAGAATACCAAAGCATGCTACTTTAGACATCCTAATTGTCCAAAAAACCATCTCCTAAGAACTGTATTTTTTTTGTCGTTCCAAAGCCTGGAGCCACGTACTTTCAGCCCGAGAGCCCAGACTGTCTGCGGCTCCGATGGTGTGATCCAGCGCTGGTCGTCGCTCTATAGTGCTTTGAAGGTGATGATGATGATGAAGATGATGATGATGATGAATGATCACAACAACCTTCGCATGGACGTGTGCACAATTGCAAACAGCTCTGGTAAGTAAACAACCCCTTTTAAGAGTCAGCGCAGCACAGGAGCGTCTATAGGAGAGACAGGATTATTTTCCCGTCTGCCTGACGAATCGAGCCCCACGGCTCTGCGACCAGATCCCTCGGAGCGTAGAGCTCGTCCAATCAGTGTGTTGGGCTCACAGCTGGACACATGCTATTCGTTTAGAATTATATTTGTATTATTAAACATATATATTTTTATATATAATGCAGCAAAGATATTATTATTATATACAAATATTGTTGTTATTATTTGTACACGTAACAGATGAGGGAAAAGTTTGAGAAGATCTGGGTGTATGTCACGGGGTCCAGAAGGAAATATCAACTATAGCAATCCCATCTCCAGCAGCTGCCTGGCGTCCCTCTGCGTTCCTCTGCCACTATAAGTGGTAATTCTAAGTTTATTGTTGGTGAATCGACGTGCACGAAGCGTAGGAGCTGGAGCCGGCCTGCACCTGGCCTGACGCAGCTGTTCTCCCACAGAGAGCCGGTCCCACTCAGGCCTGCGATTGTATTGAGGGACCTGGAGACGGAGGAACACGGAGCGGTAAACACTTCTACCTCAAGAGTACATTCGGTCATTCGAGTCAGGTTTGGTTCAAAAAGAACACACTGCAGCCGTCCGCACAGCGTCGAGCACCTCACAGACAACAAGAAACAACAACTCCCGACATGCAACGGTTGTTCGGTCATCACGACCGAGCAAACACACGACAAAACAACCCATCGACAATGCTATGACAACTCCTGAACTAAAACAATGTTGAAGGTCTTCTGTAGTTGGAGGGCATTAGAGCGTTGAATAGGTGCTAACATTTAATGACAGAACTTGGGTGGTGCAGGCTCTCTGGGCCGGCTGTTGTGTGAAGGACCCCAGAGGTGCGGCTGGAATGTAAAGCAGGTGCGGCACAGTTGCTGTGCGTCTGCAGCAGTGGGGGTTGAGAACAGACCCTGGGTCCCCTCTGCAGCCCCAGCTGACACGGCAGCTGGACCCCTCCCTCTGCTTGCCTGTCTCACTGTCAGTATTTCTCAAGGTCTGTCTGTCATACTGACTCTCAGTCTGCCTGCCAGTCTCACTGTCTGTCAGTATTTCTGACTGTCTGTCTGTCATACTGACTCTGTCTGTCTCACTGTCTGTCTGTATTTCTGCCCTGTGTCTGTCTGTCATTCTGACTCTCCGTCTGCCTGCCTGTCTGTCTCACTGTCTGTCAGTATTTCTCACCGTCTGTCTGCCTGTCTCACTGTCAGTATTTCTCGCTGTCTGTATGTCGGAGTGTCCGACTGTCTTGTCTCACTGTCTCACAGTCTATCTGTCTCACAGTCTGCCTCTCACTGTCTGTCTCATTGTCTGTCAGCCTCACATACTCTGTCTGCCTATCTCACTGTCTCTCTGTCTGTCTCACTGTCAGACTCTCTGTCTGCCTGTCTCACTGTCTGTCTGCCTGTCTCACTGTCTGTTCGCTGTCTAATTGTTTATCTCACTGTCCATCTGTCCACATGTCAGTCTGAATGCCTACGTGTCTGTCTCACTGACTGACTGGCCAGCTATCCACTTGTATCTGTCTGTCTGTCTGTCTGTCTGTCTGTCTCTCTGTATGTCTGTACATATAATGTATCTCCCTTGATATATAGTGAATATCTCACTGTATTAATATAATGTGTCCTACTACTACTACGGTACTACAGTAAACAGGGCTCTTTGTTTTGATTTAGTTATTTACAGCCATCCATCTGTTAAAGATATTTAACTGAAGCGATTAAAAATCGTATCTTGGATCAGCCGTAATGTTTTGCACCACTGCAACATTTGCCATGGATTTATACCTCTCCATTCAAGCAGGGATTGCAAAGTGCAGACTCTGACTGGATGCACTCTAGGCCTGGGAAAAATTACAATTCTCTTGCAAAAATCTCCCAGCTGCATTCCAGTGTTGCATTGAGTCTCAATACATTTGTTTTCCATAAGTTTGTCGAGGCAGCAAAATGAGAAGCCAACCCACAGGCAAGCTATAATCTCACACCCAGACCAGGCCCATCAAACCAACGGTTTGTGAACGTTGGGACAACAATGCACTGCGGACATTTCAATAGCATTTTAGTTTGATTATTAATTCATTAACATTCATTAGAATATTAGAATATTCATTATTCATTAGTATTTATTCATGACAACTAACAACGAGCGAAGCCATGGAGGCTGCCTGGTTTAAAGGAGGGCCCCCCTGCAGCAGGCCGTGTCACAATGCAAAGCCACTGGCGTGTAACACTACTCATATTCACAGCCCACAGACAAGCAAATTGCTTCTCTGGTTCCCCACCCGCCCGACCGGCCTGCGTCCTGAGCCACCTGCGAAAAGGACTGCGCTGGAAATTTCACTACAAATTACCCTGTGTCTGCCAAATCCCCCAGGGAGCCCAAGAAATCATACCCTGGATCCCCCTGCCCCCACAGACACACGGCGTCTCACACACACGCACGCACGCACGCACGCACGCACACACACACACACACACACACACACACACACACACACACACACAC
>JAOPUD010000162.1:8342494-8356229 GCA_027122715.1 Trisopterus minutus | reverse complement strand
GAGAGAGAGAGAGAGAGAGAGAGAGGGGATAAAAGGAAGGACAAGGGAGGAAGAGGGAGGGAGCCATGGGAGGAAGGGACAGAGAGAGCGGGGGTGGTGGTGTGACGGAAAGAGAGGGAGGGAGGGAGGGAGGGAGAGAGCCAGACAGAGCCGGAAATGGAGAGAGGCAGCGAGACAGAAAGGAAGAGAGGGAGTGAGAGACAGAGGCGGGAATGAGGAGAGATCAAGACAGAGGAAGAGAGAGGGAGTGAGAGACAGAGGCATGATGAGACAGAGAGCAAAACAGAGAGAGAGAAAGTGAGAGAGAGAGAGAGAGCGAGAGGAATTGAGAGACAGAGAGCGAGACAGAGTCAGACGAAGAGGTCGACCGAGAGACAGAGAGCGAGACAGAGACAGAGAGAGACAGAGGGACGCTAAACGACGACAGCCTCTCCTGATGTTCAGTGAGCCGAAGGAGGGAGTGTAAATCTTCAGCTGGCACCTCCACCACCCCCCCCTCCAACCCCAACACACTGCGGCGTAAAAACCTACGTCAGGTACAATTTGCAGTTCGCTACATTCGTTAAGCGCATATGCTACCAGCATATCTGACGTACGTTTGAAGCAGGTTTTTTACAGAGACTGGGAATGTGCTCAGTATTGGCAGAGCTCTAACGGAAAACGCATCAAAGGATCTACTCTACACCCCTGAAATCGGACGATTCAACCGC
This sequence comes from Trisopterus minutus, assembly GCA_027122715.1. Taxonomy (NCBI): domain Eukaryota; kingdom Metazoa; phylum Chordata; class Actinopteri; order Gadiformes; family Gadidae; genus Trisopterus; species Trisopterus minutus. The sequence continues at coordinate 8,355,519 of JAOPUD010000162.1, read as the reverse complement.
GCCATGTGTGTGTGAGAGCAACCAAACTGTCCTCAAGCCGACGAGGTTGTCCGAGATGTTGTGTAACGCAGAAGGTAATTCTTTATCACAATACACATTGTAGAACGAAAGCAAGGTCAAATTTACAAATTCACAACACAAACCCCCGTGATGCTCCCCCTCCGACGGCCATCTTGGCGAACGTGGTCGATGCCCCGTCTTCGACATGCGGATGGACCAATGAGATCAGGGCTCTTTGCATAGGCTCGAACTTATTGCAGCTGATGACCTCTCATTCCACCAGCATGACATCACTGCACAAGTCAATTCCACAACAACTCCTGATGAGACGACGTGTCAATAACCATAATGGGAATTAAAACCTTTCCTCGGCAAACGTGGGGGTTTCTTCCCGGCTCTCCCCGGTAAACGGTGTCTCACTGGCGCCTTGTTAAGAGGACAATGAAAATGTGACGATTAGACTACTAAACTATTCCCCTCTCCACACCAGGGAAATGGGAACCCAGTGGGCCGGTTCCTCCCCTCCGCTCCCAACCACTGCCTCAACCGCTTATCAACGGTAACCATGGCGAAGAAACCGCCAGTCACACCACAATGCAGCGCTGCTCCGGCCTGAACCGTCCCTTTGTATTCCTCTGTTGTTTTCATTTCTTTGAAGAGTGGCAGTCAGCCATTTTGTGATGCCCCATCTACAGGGGGGCTGCTGGCGTAATGGGTAGCACCACCCCCCCCCCGGACCCCACCCTGGGCCAGGGGCGTAGCAGCAACCGGCAGCTGGAGTGGATAATCCGGCCCGTAATTGAATTGCCTCCGGCGGAGTAGGAGAGGGAATAGTGTGATGTGATGTGTTTATTTATTTGGGGGGAGACTCCTACTGATCCAGGGCCAGACAACGCTCTCAAGTGACGGGCATGGAGACGGGTGAGGAGTTCACAATGAGAAAAGTACTCACTCCAGAGAATGCCAAAAGTACTCACTCCAGAGAATGCCACCTATTACTTTTGTTTGACTTTGAATCTATAGGTGGATTGGAAGAAAGCAGGCAATGGATGTATCTCCTTACATTACAGTTATATATATATAAATCGATATAAACGCTGCAACACAGGCTCTGCGTGCAGTAGGCGTTGGTGACTAGATGGAATATGAAAGGGATAACCGTTGTGATTCATATCACGTCTTAGTTAGTGCTTCTCCAACACTACCCCAGTGCCTCAAGAGATTCAGGGTCATCTGCCCTGGTCTCTCTCTCTCTCCCTCTCTCTCTCTGTCTCTCTCTCTCTCCCTCTCTCTCTCTCTCTCTCTCGCAAGACGATTTGGAAAACAAACACATTTGTTTATTCTTCATATCATTGTAACAGTGTCCACACTATGGACAAAGGCAGATGAATTCAAGGTTTACTGAGTCTGTTTTCTACGTGAACAATTATGCTGTAGTTTGCGCCACCACTACAATGTACGCCTCCATGAAGCCCTGCACTTCAGTGTGACCACAGGGCCGCGTGCAGAGAAAAAGAGAACAAGAAAAAAGCATGTTTTTCAACACGTTCTGTTCCACCGAACGAAAAGCGTTTGTATACTACTATTATTGTTGGAGTATAAATTGCCCACTTTGTCAAGTGCCAAACTGCTTTGTCCCCTAATGTGAAATGTTTTCCAACTGCTTTCCAATCCATGCTGGCCGTCCGCCCACCAGGGGTTCGAACAACGCTGACCTCTGACGCGACGCGATCCATAGCAGGATATGAGTTGTAAATGTTTCACGAGTCTCTTTGATTCAACACAAAACAAACTGACGACTGAGGTGAAGGTGGCAGAGAAGCTGCCAAAAGCGTCGCGCTGAGCGATGGATGCTGTCAGGGCGGTCGTTGCGTCTATCAATGACATTCAAGGGACTCAATACGATGATATCGGGAAGCTCTTTCTCTGAACATTGACTGGGCTCAGCCAAAAGAGAGAGCCAAACCCCATTCCAAGTCAAGGACACAGAGCATCACTCTCAAACTCACTCACACACTCCGCAGGCCTTTATGTTTATCTTAAAATATTTCCCACAACAAAATACCCACTAAGCCTTTTGTTCAGCTTCTCTCTATGTTTCTCTGGCGAAGGTATATGAAGCAGCAAACACGGACGCAGGTGGGAGGACGGCCGTCCTCTCCTCTAAGAGGCCCGTGTAATCCCTCCGTTTTCAGCTATGTGTGCTAATCGCCATCCACACTGTGTGGCTGGCAAAAAAAAGAGAATAGCCCAGCCGTATGGTAACACGGATGGCAGTGATTGCACGTGTCTCCCAGCGACGCGGTGTTGCGGAGGGAGTTGCAGTGTGCAATCTGCTCATTGGAATCCTCAGGAGTCCCCAAGACGAACAGCCGTGTGCAAACAAGGCATACCGCCAGATATCGAGCGATCTTTCTGATGCCTTTCGTGTATATCCGTCTATTTGTCTGTCTGTCTGTCTACCCGTCTTCTGTTGGTCTGTCTATCTGTCTTTCACGTCTATCTTTCACACATCGCTTTGTCTGTCTATCGGTCAATCTATGGCATCTGTCTTTGGTATCCATCTTATGTCTGTCAATCATTCTATTGATCTGTGTTTCCAATCTGTCTTTGACATCCATATTTGACATTTACATTTAGGGCATTTGGCACTTTCATCCAAAGCGACTTACAATAAGTACATTTGTCAGAAGAAAGAGAAACAACAATATATTGCTTTTGGTACTGTAAGGATGTTCATAGAACCAAGTGCCAAGCACTAACAGGTGTTAGTTTATCCCATTCCCCGTATACAACAAAGATAGCTAGGATAAGATGCTACACAACTAAGTACTATAACTAAGTACGACATACAATATGTGCGTATATTAAGGACCAGGACACACAACCTACAATAAGTAGGAGGGGTGGGGGGGGAGGCTATGCAGAGTCTAGATGAACTCTGAACAAGTGACTCTTGAGTCTTTTGCAGAAGCTGGTGAGCAACTCTGCAGTCCTGATATGGGAGATCGTTCCACCACTGCGGTGCCATAAGTGTGCATAAGTTTGCCTGGCTCTCTGTCAGTCTATCTTCTGTTTCCATCGTTACGCCGATGTCTGTATGTTGTATCTATGCCCCCATGCATCTGCTCGGTTTATTATGAAGGGACAAAGTTAATTGTGCCGCATGCACTTGTTTGCTAGGCAAAGCTATTTTTAAATGAGTTCACTTAAACTACTACAGGGCTATAATTAAAGATAAGGCCGCGTGGTTCCCAAAAGACCTCCTCTGTGTTTGTTACGTGTGTTTTTTGGTGCCTAAAGGCTTAGTTGTTTTAATACCCCTTTACTATCACGACAGTGGGGGTTTTTTTTGCACAATGCAGAATTTCAGCACGGTGACTTTAGCTGAGGTGATCCGGTGTGAGAATAGGGCAGAGCGGTGGTCGGGGCAGGGAACCCGCATCAGCAGAGAGAGACTAAGCAGGGTTTTAAATAATGTATGCTCATAGGAGATGACCATTCAAACCATGCCCTCTGTATTGTGTGTGGTGTTTACCAGCAGGACCACGGGGAACCCACTCTGGGTTGAGTGTTGGATGGATGAAAATGGGTTACATAACACAGGTTACATCATTATAGCTTGATCTGGGCTCGCACTTACCACCCACACACACACACACACACACACACACACATACACACATGCACACACATACACACACACACTATGGCGTTAGGTCCCTGACAATACACACACAAAGACACACACTTACAAACACACACACACACACACGCACACATACACTCCATGAGCTTATGCTTGTTATTTATTATTTATGTGTTATGTGTTTCGCAGAAAATTCTAATATTAAAGAAAACATATGCTATGTTGCCTTTAATATTGCCATTGTGTGTGAGACAACCATTTAGGATATATTTAATGATGAATCAAGTTTGAATTGTTGCTTAATAATAATGATGTTGTCTTCTTTGATCTGTTGCACATTTCAACAAATAGCGTTTATTTCCGGCAATCAATGTTTTTGAAGTAGTGCATTTGGCATGCTCTCAGCTCTCAAACATCTATTTACGAAGTTCTTCACAGAAAAAGACCAGATGATGATGACGCCTCAACAATGAATTAACAAGCACTTGACGTCGGTCCGAATGGATTCTGCTCAACGTTGCTGTTGAATTGGTTTGAACCTCAGTTCTGTTCATTCAGACCGCTGTCCATAGTTTAACGCAGCGTCCTAACCCCCACACATCATCCCCAGCAGTGATCTGCTCGTTGTTGCGTACTCCTGGGGTGTAAGGGCTCTTTACCCTCGATGTGGACATTGACAGGTGGATTATCTTCCCGGATATAAATGGGCTGTTGCGTAGAAGAACAAGCAGAACAGCCTGCGGTCTGAAGTCTGCACTACAGTGTGCATTGCTGTGCCTCCCTGCAGTTTAGACTGGGAAGGTGTTACATATATTATATTATATTATATTATAGAGCCGGCGATCGCGGCTCCGAACAAGATCTGGATTAGAACTTGGTAAGTACGCTGAATCTTTATATGAGGGGCTGGTCCTGAGACACATGTGCTAAGAATGGGGTCAGACATTCTGAGACACGGTCCAGGCTACAACCAGAGATGAAGGATGTTGCACTGCATTACAAAAAATGAAACTCGCCCCACAAAAGGAGCGGAAGCCTTAATATTTCATCTTCATGTTTAATGTGATTGATTTCTGTCTAAGATATGAGAGGCTTTTGGAGGAGTCGGCGTCTCTCTCTTCTTTGACAAAAGTGATTTCCACGGAGCACTCCTCTTTCCAGGCAGTATGTGTCTCGGTTATGAAAACACACCTCAAACAGAGAGACAGGCAGACAGACAGGCCGACAGATAGACAAAAACAGGCAGATCCTGCATTTCAGAACTGTTCAAACGACCTCCAAAAGAGAGCTACTATATTGTTTGGAAGGGTAACTTCTTGCCAACAGGGTCCATTATTAACACCAGCCAATCGGCACTTCTGTCAGGTGTCCAAGTTTGGCCTGTAGATCTTTATACCTTTGTCAGGTCCGAAAGACCAAGTTGTATGGTCTACTGGTCAGACTATGTACAGTAGTTGATGCTGAAGTGACTTGAGAAATAATGGCATTGAACAAAGACCCACTACTTAATAAAGTAGTAGGCTCAATATAATAAGATGTTTTTTTTGGTTGTTGGTTTGGCTGTTGCTGGTTGTTGTTGTTTGACTTTTTAAATTAGAAATCAGAAGATACGGACAGGTCAGAAAGAACATGGAAAGGCAGAATAGGGAACCCAAGGCCAGACATGAACAAAGCAAAGCCCTCTCACAATATGCGCTGGCTGGACTTACCCAGCCTCTGGCTGCTCCTGTTATGACTGGGCTTAAGTTGATTGGTGGAATGGCATCGGCCTTGACTGCAATTTTGTCGTCCAAGGACAAATCTCCAGCGATAAACCTATAAATAAGCCAAACTTGAAGAAGAAGGCGAAGGAGAGGCTCTTCCCAGACGAGACGCCCCCACTCCCAGGACGCGTTCTGTGGGCTAGTCTGCAGGAGTCTCTGGTGAGGATGTTCAGCAAGGAGAGTTTCTTCTTTATAATCTCTGCTAAGCACATTTTCATGGACTGGCTTCAACTCGAAGCTGGCATTTCTTCTGCTTATTTAATCTATGGTTTGCTTTTACTGTGTTGTTTTATTTGTTCATTCTGTTCGTTCATGCATGTATGATGTTCTGTAGGTGGTATATAAATGTTTTTTTATTCTTTGTAAATCGCTTTGTAAACCTTGTTTTAAATGTTACACAAATATAGGTTAGATTACCAATAATATCATCATTATTAATATTGTAGTGTAAAGTAAAGTGTGCATACGCATATAGGGATGCCTGTGTGGGTATGTGTGTATTTGTTTCTGTGTTTGTGCATGTCTATGAATGTGTGTGCGTGTGTGCATGTATATGAATGTGTGTATGTGCATGCTTCCCTGCTTGTGTGTGCGTGCACGTGGCGTCGAAAGAGAGTTTCCGCAAATTCAATTCACTTTCTGCTTGCCAATTCATCTCCGATGTCTAGACTCTATGGCTGCACAATGACAGAGAGCTAGGAACATAGAGTAAGGTGCATGGACACTATGCGTACACTAGGTCGTCCTCCCCTCGTAGCTCCACAGGAAGTGGTGTATCTAACGGCTGGAGGTCTTAGGCTGTTGAGTCCTGGCTTAATGTGCCCTCTCGTCCAAACCCGGGCAGGGGTGTGGGACAGCCAGCCAGTCACATCCTCCTTCAAAAGCCATTTGTCAACATTTTTAGTGCACTCCAGTACACTTTGCCCAGAGGCCGGACTCTCCGCCTCCAGAGAAATACTCACGCAAATGCAGCCCTGCTGAATATAGTGGGGATGAAAGTAAAGGATAATGTACCTTAGTGTGTGTGTGTGATTGTGATTGTGTGTGTGTGTGTGTTTGTGTCGCGGGGGACTGGCTTATTGTTATGCTACAAGAAAAGAAGCCGTCCATAATGTGTATTTGTATAGATTTTTATATAAAATATTATTAATAGCATCACATGAAGTGTGTGGACGTCAGTACTTTATGAGGAGCTAATTGAATGGGTCACTGTTGGTGGTTATTCTAAGTATGTCCTCAGTTTCTCTTTAATGCCGCTGCACCAAACCACACTCCACTGTCCCATCCCCTAGGTAGCACAGCCGTCACCACACTTAAACAATGTATATACATTTTTTATCGTGGGAGGTTAATTCATGCGCATATTCTATCCTCTATCGTTCGCAATGCTTCAGCCTAATCACAGCATTATATGCAACTGGGCCAAAGCAGTCGATGCAATCAATGATATGCAATGTCTTCCAAACTCTGCAAATAAGGCAGTGGAACAGTTGAACCGTTCACTTCCCCGCCCCACTACCCTGATCGATGAGCTGCTCTGCTGACGGGTTCCACCGCTACCTCGTCCGTGGACGACAGGACACAGCGAGGCAGTGCAGACGGCAGAGAGCGCGTTGGGATCTACTGGGCGTCATCACCCCCGCCCACTCATTGTGGGAGGGGGGTCGTACTTAGTTCTGGTACTAAGTTGTGTAGCGTCTTATCCTAGCTATTGTTGTTGTATATGGGGAATGGGTTAGCGATTTTTAGTGCTTGGCACTTGGTTCTATGGACATCCATATTGCACAGACACAGCGATATGTTGTTTCACCTTCTTCTGACAAATGTACTTATTGTAAGTCACTTTGGATAAAAGCGTCTGCTAAATTCCCATGCATCAATATGGGTTGCAAGGATTAAAGGATTAAAGTTCATCCAAATGTCCTCTCTGGTCAAAAATGTGTGTGGCCACATGTTAAAAAAAGACTTGTTCTAGAAGTCCAGGAGATATTATCAGATGATTCTCCGGTCTCAACAAGAGGGAGAATACATCAGCCTTTTCTTTCAAAAGATTGATTCTTTTATCCATTGCCTCACATTCACTTTGTCTTGTATGGTGATGGACCACTGACAAAACTATGGATGCGGTAATTAAATTTCCTCTGTGTTGCCCGCGGGGAGTGGTGTGGTGTCACAAGATGAAACACAGCGCCAGACACCAGTACCTGTTCCTCCAGTCCCAGCTCAGTGAGGAAAACAGATTTATGTCCGACAGTCAGTCTTAAAACACACACAAATCTCAAGTGTGTGTGGTAGCGGGAGAAGGTCATGCACTCTGACTGTTGTTCAGCGCTTTGAAAACTCCATAAAACCACGGGGATCAAAGAATGAGGAGGCAATTACTGCACTGAATAACATGACTTTGGGTCCAGGGGAGTCTGTCTTTGGAAACACGCAGTTTCCTCACATATTCCCACTGTAATTGTAGTATATATAGATGTTTTTGTGCTCTACTATCGCCCTCATTCTACACACATGCATGTGCTTGTGTAACACACAGGATATCCTGTTTGTATGTGCGTGATTCACACAGATGGTTTTCAACCTGTGGTCAGCGTACCACTGGGGCTACATCGGGGCAACTGCAGTTGGTAGGTGCCATTTTATTCTTGGAATAGACACATTTAGAATAGTAGAACAAATAATTATGCTAATAGAAATAATTGTATTGTTAAAAATTCAGTATTATAATACTCAAAAACAGTGTCTTTTTTTGTGTTGTGTTTTTTTCCCCATTGTAATTTTTGTCGTTGGTAGTGTGTTTGCTAAACAAACACACGGTGAGCATAAGCAGCGTGGCTGACTTTATCTTCCCTCCGTATCCCACTGGCCCTGACCTTCCTGCATACAACATTGTGTATAATATGTCCGCTGGCACTCTGTTCCTGGCCACTGTGTGTGTATTTATCTATTTTATTAGTTTTGCGTACAAGGTGGTCTGCTGCGAAAAGGTCTCGATGACAACTCGGCGGTACACCTAAAGTCAAAAGATTGGGAACCACTGTTTTAGGGTATCAAAAAAAAAAAACGACTCTTTGGGCCCCGTTCCTTCACAGAGAACCAATTACAGAAAGCAATAAAGGCAGCGGAAGTGCATTCAACAGAAGCAATTTTTGCTGGCGCTTTCCCTTTGGCAGTGCACTTGCTCTGGCTCTGGTGAACGAATGTAAGAGAAAGGACACGGTGGGTCCACGCTGGGTGTGAACTATCACTCCTTCTCCCCCACCACTCGCTGACCATTTCTTATTTCAATACCACATTGTTTACGCTATGGAACCCAAACGGAGGGGATTGTAAAATGTCGGTTAGAGTGGCAACCTTCCAGAGAGGCTACCAGGTTACCGTGGGCACATACCCGTTGAACACGTCCCCTGTCCTCCTTTAAAAGGAGATGGAAATGGAAACATCTCACAGAACCTAAGAGGGGAAAATAATCAGGGAGCATTTCTGCCTGATTAACATGCATCCGATGAATCAAGAGACTAGGGCGGTGCTCGTCAGGGTAGGAGTTAAAATATTTAATTATTACCGGCGGCGATGTAAATGCTCTATGGAACAAATGGAGTGCAGCAATAAACACGTCAAACGTATTTTTCTCAGAAGGAAAAAGATGTTTAAAAGAGGATATGGTTTGTGCAATCAGACGAACGGCAAGAGATTGCCGAATCCATCACGGTGGCGCTGCGCCTCCGGGCTTGTTGTTATGAGGAGGGAGCGTTTTCTCCTCCCCTTTGGAAAATATTCATCAGAAGTGCCTGACATCTCTCGCCGTGCAACTTTCCTCCTCCACTTAGCTCCGTTTGGTATTCCGTCCCTGCGTGTTCTTTAATGGCTCGGGGACGGCGGGCCGGCTGTGCCGGGGATGTCGTCTCATTGGTGGAGGGGGGCTGAGTCAGGTGAGCGTCTGGCCGGGTTCATCCTGGGACTCGGTGGCTTTGGCAGAGACACGCGCTGGCTCTCTGCTCCGGGTGAAGCACTGGCCTTTGTTTTTTTATAATGACACATTGATAAGGGACTCATCTTGAGTTCTTGTTTCTGCTAAATCCATAATGGGGCCGTGATTGAGTTGAATTGTTCGAGCAGGGGCCGAACGGAGCACAAAAGGAACAGCTTTTCTGCGATGAGAGGTTGCCGTTACTGGTTTGATAATAGAGCAGCTCTGCAAGCCAAACGCGGCCCTATACTCTGAGGTCAACATCGTCGTAGACGGGGCACCCATTGTGCCAAATATAGTAATGCACTTCTGTTCTGATTTTCAAATTACTGCTCATTATTACACAATCTTTTTTTTATTTTTATAAAAATAATCAGACAAAGGGGACATTTATACTGGCACATGGTTATACTATACTTAACAGAGAACACTGTTGAAAATAATGACCGTTTATTTATATAAATATGTAATATAGTGCAAGGAGGATGGGTGGAATCATAAATAAAAAACATAATTTCCAGTTTCCAGTTGAATTCCAGGAATCAGTGCAAAATGAACCCGCCCTGTCATTAAAACAGGACCACTATAAAAGTATAATAAAACTCTGAGAGTTCAACGCACTTTAAATCACAATGAAATGAACAGTCATCATTTTCAAAAAGGCCATAACGATCATCTTACGATGGCGAAATATGGAGATTTCATGCGTCACAATATTTGAAAGGTTATGCATAGATAAATACATGAAATATTAATTTGCACTTGTACATTTCCATGTCTTTGTTACTGAAAAACATTTTCCGGTCATTATTTAATCTCCAAACACGTTTCATTTATTACGATACAAAGTTTGGTTTCTTACCAAGTCAACATCTGAACCCAGAGGACCGTGAAGGACGGATGGAAATCCCCGAAGAAAATAAACTCTCCATTTTGTGTTGGTTACTGTTAATGAAGTGTATTTCATTGCTTGAAGTGTGGTTAAATAAGATATCTTTGAAGTCGATTCTTGCTTACGTTTTAGCCTCTATTTACTGCTTTGCTTTATTTGGAGGGTGCCGGTCCAAAGACCTTGCAGGTTCTTTGAACCAACCCATAATAATTATTGGCGGGCAGGGATTTACTCCTGGGTTCTGTTTACCAAAAAAAAAGTTTCATTCGATTTAGATGAAGGCGGATAAAAAAAAAGAACATCTTCGAACAGAAGGATATATTAACCCGAAAACAGCAGTGCCACACCTCAAGGTTATCATAAAGAACGTATGGAAAGTGAGACATTCATATGCATTGAAGGGCTTTTATTATTTATGAATGCTCAGAGTAATCTCAAGCCATCAGAGAGCGTTGGGAATGAGAATCAGACCCACACACACACACACACATATACATAAATATATATATATATATATATATATATACACATTTAAAACATATCACACACATGTTCAATTCTTCAGGACCCTCTCATCAAAACTCTGTAGGAGAACCAATAGGGATCGTAGAAATCCAAAGTAATGCATAGAAACACCACATGGCAGGACCCCGAGTCCCGGGGACAACGACGAACGAGGAACCTGTCAGTCAGCGGGGGGCCGGAGGGAGCAGCGAGGCGAGGGGAACACTTAAAGGTGCGCCCGGGGGGGGGGGGGGGGGAGGAGTGACCGTTCCCCCCGTACCCCCATGGAGTCTACCGCCGCCCCCCCCCACACCCCGGGCAGCTCGCGTATCGCCGGGCCTCACCTTGGCCGGGCAGCTTTAATTTTCCAAATGCGGCTTGAGGATTTGAATTTCCGCACATCAATCTGTGTGGGCGGCGGTCTGGTCTTGATTAATGGTCCCCATCTATCACAGCGCCTCGCCGCGCTCAGGCCTCGCCCCGCCAAAGAGCTTTGCTTTAGAATAATGGCCGCACTCCATCCCAGGCCCTAGCATGCCATGATTGTGCATCCTTTTGAGCTATCTGTCAAGACCTCTCTGTCACCAGGACAACAGCGGAGCGCCGGGGCGGGGCCGGAGAGCCGGGCGTTCTGGCCTCTCATTACTTGACTCTACCTGCGGTAGCGTGCGTGTGCCCGTGTGTGTGTGTGTGTGTGCGTGTGTGTGTGTGTGCGTGTGTGTGTGTGTGTGAAGGGAGAGTGTGTGAGTGCGTGCGCTTTTGTATGGCAAACGCATGTGTGTGTGCGCCCAATTGGGGCTGGCTTCTATTGTGTCTGGCTGACTGATGGACAATGATATCACCTCACTGACACCACACTGTGTCTGTGTCTCGCTCTCTCTGTCACACACACACACACACACACACACACACACACACACGGGCACACGCACACACACACGCGCGCACACACACACCTTTGCAGGATACCTCAAAGACATTTTGTCTGCCATCAATAACCTTGCCAGGGCCTGTGGCGCCCGAGTGCTGACTGCAGCTCCAGCGTGTGTCCGCACTCTGTCCTATTCCGGCCTGCATTTGTATTCCACAAGTGTACAAAAAGAGACCCAATTATTCACGTGGAGATATGCTCTGCTTTTGCGTAACACTCGGCTCTGTTGCACACAAAAACTATGAATGCCAAAGACATTCACCCGGAAAACAGGGAAAGGGAAAATGAGACAGGCAGGAGTACACAAACACACTCGTGATGCGTGCACACACACACACACATTCACGTACGCACACACGCACGCACGCATGCGTGTGTGTATGTTTGGGTACATATGCGTACCCCAATACACACACACATGCACACAAACAAGCTTGTCTATCTTCCTTTTCTCAGGGCATGACAGTTCATATCTCTGTTTATCTAATAAATCATTTCTCAGGCATCCACCGGCGAGAGATGAGATGATATTCCAACAGCAGTGCCATAACATCACATTCCCTCCATTTTGAACACTTGTTTTCCTCTAAACTCAGGGAATAATTAATTGCAATCACGGCTGTCTTCCGGCGTGGTAATTATATGCCACATGATCGTCGTGGGCCTCATATGGGAATGGCAGAGTTCTGCCAAGTATAGAACTATTCATGCTTTTAAATAAGTCATTCATCACTGTCAGAGGGGGCAAAAAAAATCTTGACAGCGTCTTTTGTGTGTCTTATTAAAGCGAAACAATGGCGACGGAATGCTCAACCTCCATGGAAAACACCGAGACAAAACAGCCAGGAGAGCGTCTGTGTTTAATTGAGAATTCATGCGGAAACGCAGGACATTATTTATGCACCAATCTATTTATCACCATCGGAGGATTGCGAAATGAACAAGTGTGACCGGCGCCTCTGAGTCACCCTCCGCCACGCCGCCGCGCGTTTGTCTGCATTGTTTTTGTTTTTTTTGTGTGTGTTTTTTTTTTTTAAATGTCGCAGTCTTATTACATCGCCCGCTGGGATCAGTGGGGATATGAGGGCGCGTGGCGCCGCTGCCTGTTGCTGACATTTGGAGCGGGGCTGCTGGAGATTGCTGCTGAATTCCCCCGGCGTCATCCGGTGGTCTGCTGCTCTCGTCAGTCTGTGTCTGGCCCCTCGTCGCGTCACACACACACACACACACACACGCACACACACACACACACACACACACACACACGCACACACACACCTACACACACACACACCCACACACACACACACACA
>JAOPUD010000162.1:8331791-8342160 GCA_027122715.1 Trisopterus minutus | reverse complement strand
ACACACACACACACACACACACACACACACACACACACACACACACACACACACACACACACATATATATATACATAGAGAGGAAGTCCAATTAAGTCGTCTTCAATTCTTCGAGAGGTTGATTTGAGACCCGATGCACGGACATGTGTGAAGGGGGCGGTGGTTTCCGGCTAGTTTTATTGTGTGTGTGTGTGTGTGTGTGTGTGTGTGTGTGTGTGCGGGTGTGTGTGTGCAGGCACGCACGCTGCACACATGGATGCATCATCTGCGTGTGCATTAGTGTGGGTGGAATACATGGCTGGGGTCTGGTTGTGTATTGTGAGGAGGCATCACTGCTTGTCTTTACAACACACTCACAAGCCTGCACAGAAATACTCGCCTTTTTGTAACTTTTTGTCCTTCGTTAGGATTAAGCACACATGGGCTTTGTGGCGTTGATTGAGTCAAACTGTGGAATACGAGCAGGTTTGCGTTTAAAACGCATTATAATCAGTGAAAGGAAGACGGGTCTTCCCACTGAGCACGAAGAAAGGAATTCTTTAAAACCCATTTTCTAGTTGAGAATGTACGATTTAGCACAGCTCATTTCTGGTAATTGGTTATAATAAACTTGAAAATGGCATGCAGAAACTAAAACTACTTGGAAGCCAAAAGCAGACGGCTGTGCTTCGGTCTGTGGCAGGTCTCTGTTGTTATTTTGTTTGCTAATCTTTCGGTTTCAAATGAGTGGGTTTATGGAATAATTGCGGTTTTCCTCATTTGTTGCTCAGCTCGAAGACCTACTTTGTGTTCTGGAATGTCAGTCCTTTTAGGCAACGGCTGCTCTGTTTTGATGCAAACTCAGATCCATTCAAGTGTGCGTCTGTGTGTGTGTGTGTGTTTGTGAGTTTAGCTGGCGTCGTCATTTCTCCTGTGTATTTAGATAACAAAGAAAATAAGATGACGTCAGGTAAAGACGCACCTGTGTTGAAGATTTCATCCCACACACACCGCCTTCCTGTTCGCTGGAACGCATCACTGGTGGTTTCGGTTAGGCTTCATGGTTTCTCATGGAAGCGTGTAGATAAAACATACTTCTCTTTTTTAAATCCCAGAAGGATGGATAGACAGTTAGCAGCCGGGTTAACGAAGAGATCATCACGGACACGGCTTCACGCTGTATTTCGGGGGAATGCATTACATCAGTTCTTGGGCTTTGATTGGGTCTCATGATACTGAAGTATCGCACTGCGCTGGGGCTCCTCTGTTTCTACCGGCTCTCCCCAGTCCCTCCCACGCACAGAATCGTGCCAGGAACACCGTTACATACCTCTTTGTGTTGAAAGAAATACCGTCTTTATTGTGCATGGTGTGGCACATTCTTTAACGGGAATAGGACGGGTGAAACACTACAGGGCATAATTGGACCACGATGCGAGCTGCTTTGGCCTGGATCGTTAGCAACAAGATGGTTGGTCCATGGATAGCCTCTTTTACGTTGTGGGAATCATGCATAGCAGAATCCAACATCACGTGTTAGATTGTCCTAGTAATGCGTCACATTCTCTTCTATTATTAGGGCAGGTTGCGTGTCTGTTACCGAACGCCATTATCCGTTACGGAATAACATCCCATCCTGTCTCATCACCAGGTTCTCACAAACAAGCAGTTTGTGCCGCTTTTGCGTTTCGGCAGATTTCTAGAAAAGCTCAGCACCCCTTGAATGTGACTTTTGTGCCGCTTATGCACAGCAGTGCAACTCATGGGTGCACTTGTTCCAGACAAATAAATAAGCAATGAACACTTCCCCCCCATTTGAGTGAAACCCTAGAAGGGAGCCAAGCTTTGAATGAGGCTGGAGGCCATGGTGGCATCCATAGTGCAACCCACTTCCCGGAGCTGGGCTGTCTGTCAATTCAAAGTGGGAATGTGCGTGATAAGAACTTATTTTGTTGTTTACCAGATCTCTCTCCGCCTTTCTGTCATCGCTCACCTTTCCTCCAGCCTGTGATATCAAGATCCAGGAGAGTCTGAGATATAAACTCTGGCTGAGGGTATTATCTCACCAGCTTGGCCGTTGTTTTATTTTGTTGACAGCTTAACTGGGGCTTTAGGGTTTCCAGTTTCACCTGCACACACCTTACACCCCCTGAATACGACGGCGGTTCACGGGGATTTCATATGTCTTTTAAACTCGTCATTCAGAAGACACTTTTACCGAAAGCTGCTGCAGGGGAATACAGGTCATTTTGGGGAAGGTAGGAGGTTACGAGTCTTGCTCAAGGATGCCTTAAAACGGGATTGCACACTACCCCAACAAACGCAGACATTAAACCAGCGTTCGATACACAAGTGGTGGTTGGCTGTTCTTCAGATTGCGTTTTTTATTGGCATCATGTTGAATCAGTGTCGTCAAACTTCATCGGCCATTCTGGGGCTGGGTGTTGGTGTTTGCCGGGGCGGTGTGCAATCACCTCAAAGGGAGGGGAGTCAGTGGACATGGGGATCGAACCCTGAACCTTTCGGAACGGAACACCCTTGCCACGACTGCACTGCACATGAACTCGGAGCACATCAGTTTGCGTTCATTTGAGAGTAGTACAGTTGCCGGGTGAGAAAATATCTGAAACGGCCGTGAATCATTCCATTCCATTAAACATTACAATACATGTCATTACATTACGTTGCATTTTGAAATGCTTTCATGCAAAGTTACGCTCCATTAGCGCATTAGACCCCGTTAGTCGGAGTCACTGTACGGTGTGATCTCTCTGGAAAGACACCCCACTGCCGGGCTGACAGCAGGAGCAACATCATCTTTCCATCCCAGCGAGCCGGGGAGGAGGTGAGGGAGGTAGAGGAGGAAGAGGATGGGGAGGAAGAGGAGGTGGAGAATGAGGAAGAGGAGGAGGGGGGGGGGGAGTCTCAGTTTGGATGAGCAGCTTCTATAACACACTTCTATTTATTTTTTCAGTTTTTTTGTCTTTCTTTCTTCTTTCAACCTCCCCCCCCCAGCCTCAAGGCCACAAACTCAATTGCAATATATCTAATCTAATTCCCTCCCTCTAACCTGTCAGAAGCCTCTGTGATAACCTATGTACTGCGCAGCGCTGTGAAAGGATTCAGTCAATTCTCATCAAAGTTCTATGGGATGTTTTTCTTGGTTTACACTCATTATTGTTCAACAATCAATTCAGCAAAAGAGTAAAATGAGAGTAAAAAGTGATGGTATTTTTTTATTTTGCCTTCGTATTCAACAGGGTTCAACACTTTGTGGAGAGGCACAGGGGTGTGATTCACGGTCTCTCGTGTTTTGTTTTTTCGTCTGTAAACAGGATTTGAAGGCGGTAATGGTTTGATGTGAAACTTTATGGCACTTCAAAGTCAGCATTACATCCTACTGTCTCAAAGGGTTGACCTGGAAAGCCCCTGCCCACCAAACTCATTTCACCAGCGTCAGTACGGGTCACCCCTGAACAGCAGGTCTCCCGTTTGCAATGCCGATTCTGGAAATGCTCCTGAGAAGCCATTGAGCAGTTCTCCCATCTCACTGATGCCACTATTAGTAATGGGGCTTGCATCTAATTGTCGCTCAAATGAGTTTTCAGTCGAGTCATCTTTAAGACGTAGAATCACAGGGCCCTTGCAAATGAAACTCACTTCAGCCATGACTTTCAATTGCTTAGGGAAACTACCTCCATCACACCATGAACTGCCATCCTTAACCGAGGGCAGTGGTTGTCGGGCATTCCACAGAGGTTGTTAGTTCGATTCCCCTCCTAGCTAACTGTGTCAAAACACCAACCGCATCGATGTCTAACTGAGCAAAACACCAACCGTATTGACAGCTAGATGATGAGTTGACTGTTATCTTGCAGTAGACACCTCTGTGCGTGTTTTTGTATGTGTCTATGAATGGGTGACTGTGAGACATTGATTGTACTGTGAACTGTGAGTAGCCACAGGTATGAAGAGCGCCGTGTGAATGCAAACTGTTCACCGTTAACCAGACAATACGTACACAGCATTAGTGACAGTTTGAAGGAGATGCTGTCCTCTGCAGTTTCAACAAGTCCTTGTTTTGTAAATAGCATATACTCTGTACTCCACTTCATACAAAACAGCGCCTCTGTGAAAGACAATATCATGTAACAGTACATTTTTGCGAAAGCGTTTTTTTCATAGTTTTAAATTGCTTTACATAATTGCTCACTGACTCAGACTGCACATCAATACACCTCCGGCTCCACACATCGGCAAGATTTAATATAGGAGACAGAAGCGAACTGTGCTTCTATTGGGCGCTATTTATAGTTCGAACAATTAGGCTGAGGAGACCTTCATTAGCCTGCTGCAATTGGGCTGGACCTGGAGTCTCCGAGCCAGGCAGACAAACAGGTGTTCCTTAATAATCGCTGCTGAAATGCCAGAAACACTAGTTTGCGTTTTCCCTGCCATATGCTTCAAGCTGTTTGAAATGCACTGCTGAGGATTCAGGGCTTGTCCGCTTTCTGAGTGCAGTACATCCTGGGGAATCACTGCTAAAGTTTCCCAGGTATTCTCTTACCACGCTGCTCGGATGGTAGACGGGGGTTAGGGTAGTTTAGTGCTAGCAGACGAGTGACCCGATACGAATCAGTACACAGGATTCCACGTCATGACGACCAATGGCCAAAGACACGTTGCCTTGTTTTGATCTATTCCTCAATTCCCCTATAAGCCTGCAGTCCACAACATTAATGACCATAAGTCACATGTCACACCAGCATGTGGGAGCATGTCACCGCTAATTATCATACGTTCTCCGTCTTCCAGAAGCCATGCAGCAGCAGCAGCAGCGGCAGCAGATTTAGATCGATCTGCTAGCATGCTGCCTAAGTGTAATTATGATGGAATACTAATCAAGGGCTGCTCTGACCTATGCAAACACCCCCCCCCCCGGCATGTCTCCTCCAGATGGTCTCAGGTACAGAGAAGGCCTTCGGGAGGAGCCCTCTCTCAGGGTCGTCTGAGCTAGTGTAAAGGGAACCTGTTCCTGTATACCGTTAGGACGCTCCCCACGCCTCCCTCTCCTCGTGAGGGGGGGACTGCATGTTAAACTAATGCCTTTTGAGGTACGATCACAGTGAACAGAGCTTGGAGATTTGACGGTGGATGCGTTGCGTTTAGGCTAAACGATGCATTGAATTCGTCCTGGTTGGCGGTATTCTGTGAATGGTTGGTAGTCTCAGGTTTTTTTTTATAATGACGTTTCAAACCGTCAAGGGTTTGGGAAGGTGGAGCAATGAGAAACTGCTTATCTTGGCGATTGTGATGTTGTTTTGTGTGGGGACGTATTTCCATACGACAGATGTTTTCTGTGTTGACCCTGAAAGGACCAAACACAGGTTTATTGAATTTGCTCTAGGCTACACCGGCGTAATTACAATCTGGATTGACCAAATGATGACGAAGAAGGCTTTCTATGAAAATTACAAGGTGTTAAATGCTGCATTAGTTGCCTTTGTTTGTATCGATCGAAGTGGGGAAATATGTCCTCTGCAATTGACCCAGCCATTTTTCCTCAGAAGATAAAAGATCAATTGCATGTTTGCATTCCAGACATTTTGTTCTGATATACAATTGATTTTGATAACAAACACATTATTAAACCATTTTTTAGTTCTTACTGGGTAATATTTAAAAGTATAGTGTGCAGATACACAAATATATACATGTACATGTGTGTGTCTGTATTATAGGTTTAACTACTCTGTTCTGCACCCGGCAGGGTTATTTGTCCTTTGCATTTGAAGGGCCTGGGACTGGGAATAAATATATTTTAGGGTTGGAAAATAAAGGCTAGGATCCCCCGCAGGAAACTCACATGAAGATAAGAGAGAACATGCAAACTGATAGAACCTAGTTATCCTCCCTCTCTGGCTCTCTCTCTCTAAGGTTCAAACTGTGGACCTTGCTGTGAGGCATCCATGCAAACCATCCAGCCACTGTATTCAAAAACAGATCTCTGTTTACACAGTTAGTCAGTATGGCCACCGCAGGGCAATATAAACAAGACCCGCTGTCCTCACAGCAACACATCGCCTGCATAAAAACCAGCCTCGCTCGCTCTCCTATGGCCGCCGTAGCAGGCCTATTCAACAGGGCCATCCAGTTAAAAGTTCCCCGGTTCTCTCTGAAGTCGGTCCAAACAACACACTGCCAAGCCAGCCAAAAGGTCCATCATCAGCAAGTCAAAGAGGGGAAAAAAGAGAATGAAAAGGTCAGCCCTCCCTGCTGCTCTGCCCCCTTGCCCGTCCCTTTCTGTCCCTGGATGTCTGTGTGTTCGTGGGCTTCTTGCGGGTGACATGTACGCAGTAAACATCTATTCCCAGGGATGTCAACAGAAATGGCGGTGACCCCCCCCCCCTGACAGTAAGGCGAGCCCTAACGGGTGTATCTCTCAGCGGAAGCGGCGGCTCTGCTGGCAGCGCGATTGACGGTGTTATAGCCTCCCAGCCTGCGATGCATACATTTCCATGCTTTACCCTGACACAAACAATGACACTTTCTCACTGGTAATGAACAGGCCACGGCAAGATGCCAAATCAAAACAGAAGAAACGCATCTGTGGTCCTCTGTTCAAAGGGTGGTGGGGCTGTAACCGGTATCCACCCCATCTATTGAATGTGTGGTGTATTATCTGCAGCGCTTGCGGTTGAGTTTACCGTTCGATTCGACCGGACAGACCGAAATAAGACTCTAGGCGACCTGTGGTATAGATTCTCCATTACCTTCCGACTGTATTATACAGACGGCAAGTAACACGTGCCTCGATCAATGGACGTGTCGAGGCTTAAGGCTGGCTCGCTCACGGTGTTCAACGGCGTGCCACCGTTCCCGACATGCCGTTTGACGCCGCTCCGACTGTTTTCCTCCTTCAGTAATACACACGGCACGCATGCTCCTCCTCTGAGGCCGGGGTCTGCGGCGAGGGGTTTGTGGCGCATTAGGCTTCTAAAGAAGGGCTGACACTCCACAGCCGGCGCTGCACCGCAGCCTTCATCTCCCCCGCTGCGGCTTTGGCCCCGTCTGAGGTTCGAGGGAACATAAACACTTCTGTTACGCAACTGTATACTGTGTACTTTTAGTTTCTGCTTCCTTTGTTCTTTTCTTCTTTTTTTGGTGGGGGGGGGGGGGGGGGGGGCGCACGGTGTGGTTCCGCACGAAGGCAGGGACGGCGGTGTTGTCGTTTATTAAGTAATGGTATGGATTGATATTCAGGAACAGAGTGTCAAGATGCAGCGATGCATTTAGTATAATTGATCTGCTGGGTGTACGCCTGCCGTGGCGTCATTTATAACGCTGACATGTTTCCACTTTAAGGAGCGCTGTGCAGCGTCGTGCCTCCTAGCTGTTTACAAGGTGAGGGCCCTGGATGTGGTGCAGGGTTTGAGTCTCGCTCTCTTTAACTTCCCTCCACTGGAGTCGTCGTCGTCGGAGCCCCTTTGTGCAGAGGAGGAGGTGTATTTATAATTTGTTCACATTAGCGCATGGTTTTTTTTCATGTTGTGAACATGAGCTACGACAATCAGGCCCTAGGCCTTTATGTTCCCTATTATGTATCGTTTAACACGGGCTTATGAAACAACAAATTACTTTAACTATTACTATAACTGTTTTCATTACTGTTCTAATAAATTGCTCAGTTTAACCGAGTCCCTTTAAAATGAGAGTGAGAGAGTTATTTATTTAAGAGAGAGGAGAGAGAGAGAGATATATTATATATAATGTTTTCACTGGCACCTTTAAATAGAATAACACTCACGTTAGAATATATAATTATATATATATCTGTTTCAGGTAGATACTCACGCTGAAATCTAGTATTTACGCACCGGGGCCACGACTAAATGTTCATATGCAAGAAAACATTTTAATAACAACGACGTTGTCAACGGCGTGTGTCACGCTTTTGAAAATGTCTTAATCAGCGTACAATTAGCACCCTGTCATCAGCACCTCTGCTCCTGTAGAACCACATGCATCACTGAGGGTTCACCAGCCGCCTCACCTGCTCTCCCCGAGGGGAGGGCCCTCACCCCCCTCTCACAGGCTCTGATTACACCGGCGCACGAGCAGCCGTTTGATCTGATTGTGGGAGTGTCTCCGTATCCCTCAGGAGCCGAGCATGTAGAGCTGATTACGAGGACCACGTTACCACGTCTGGCCCCAGCCTCCCCCTCCCCTCCCCTCCTCTCTCCCCGGTGTGGCGGGAACACGGAGGGGAGATGACTATCGGTGGAACGCACTGGAGTCAGAGTTGGTCCATCGACCCTATGTGATGCATGACAAGTTTTACAGAAAAAATACGTTTTTACGGACGAATCAAGTCGAATCAATTCCTGATCCCTGGCTTCATGTGGGCTGCTCATGTTGGTTAACAGTCCCTAGAGCAAGAAGAATGAAGAGGAGAAGAACAACAACAGCTAAAACTAGGCGAAAAATCATGTTGAGTTTGATTCACGAATGTGGCAGCATGTGGCTCAAGAGGCAGAGTGGAGTGGCTGGTATCTGGAAGGTTGCTAGTTCAAGCCCCGGCTCCTCCTAGCTGAGTGTCGAGGTCTCCCTGAGCGAGACGCCTCACCCTGACTGCTCCCATCAAGCTGGCGGTTGCCTTGCATGGCTGACACCGCCGTCGGTGTGTGAATGTCTGCATGAATGGGTGAATGTGAGGCAATACTGTGAAGTGCTTTGAGCGGCCACTGGTTAGAAAAGCTCTGTATAAATGCAGTCCATTTACCATTGATGAAGGATGTGATAATATCATGTACGGAAACGGATATCCCTCCCGCCGCACATCAGAAGCACCCCGCTCCAGGGAACGCCTTGTAACCCCTGGTCAGGGTCATTGTAGGGCATCGATCAAAACAGCAGTACTTTGATTCAACAGAGAATTGGAGATCAGTACCACCCCGTGCCTGTCAACATTGATGGCACAATGCAGATCCACCACAGCAGGAGAATAGGAGTCAATACTGGCACCTAGCAGTCCATTTGATTATTAAACTGGCTGTAGTTCTTCCCAACCACGTCAGAATCCCCATCAACACTTTGTAGACCCACATGTTGAAAGCAGGATGCTGTGTATGATGATTGTGTAGGTGTGTTGTCTGTGTAGCAAAACACACAAACTGGGCGTTGTTGAGATACACAACGCTTGTGCTGTTTGCACATTGGTGATCGTATCAGATAACATAATGGGGAAGATGGAGCAAACTAGCTTTCTACATATTGGGAAAAGATAGCTTACCTTTTCAGGGCATTTCACGATCATATTCCTGGTCGATGAGAAAGTCTGACGCGAGAAACACCGGAGGAATGCAAACGCTGCACGCGCAACTTGGCCGGAAACCAAAATGTCCTACTTTTCTAATTGCAACTGTGTTTCGATGAATAGTGTCTGGTGCTTATCGATATCTGCTGCACATTGTTCAAAAATATATGCATAAAAAAAGATATAGGGTCAAGTCCAGAGAAAAACTAACAAAAGTACCCCTACTTGTACTCTTCCTCTGTGGTGCTCGCCAACAAAACAGCCCAGCGGCTGGTCATTAGTTTCCAGAGCAGTGGGGCAGCGACCCCTGGGGACCCCCGGCGGAGCTCTGTGTCCCAGCCCGAGTCAGAGGGCAGGCGGACGGAGGAGGAGACCACCATGGTCCCGGACCGCCGCTGATGACCAACCTGTGGACCCAGAGACCGCCCGACCCGATTCTCATTCGAGTCACACACTCCCTTGGCACGAGTCCCCTTCCAAGCGGAGCCGCTGCGGGGAGAGAGGAGCAGTAATGACAGGATGTGATCACACAGAGCGGCGGCGGCGGGAGGGAAGGACCGGCTCACTGGAAGCCGTGCGCAAAAAGATAAACATTTCTTTGTGCGGAACGGGTAATTATTCGATCAGTGGTCCGAAGGACGGCGATGACACTCGCTGCAGACGTGTGCTGCGCGGGGGGAGAGGGGGGCGGGTGGGGGGGGGGGGTGGGGGGTGGTGGCGGTGGCGGGGTGGCAGGTAGGGGTGGTGACGTCTGTTCTTCGTCCCCCGTCGCGCGGCCCACCCTCTGACACACCGCCGCCCTGGCAGCGTGCGTGTGAGTGACAGAGCGGAGCGCAACGCCGCCTCCGTCACCACGGCTCAAACAAACACCCGCTCCCTCACACCGCGCCGCTGCCCCGCGCTACTTTAGCCCTTCACTCTCGCCCTCTCTCTCACTCCGGCTCGCTCCCTCTCCCTTTCTCCCGGACACTCCATCTATCTCTCCTTCCCGAAGACGCTCCCTCAGTCCCTCTCCTCCCTCCTCACTCATCTTGTCCTTTGCGGCCAGTGGCTGGCGGGAGGGGGGGGGGGGGC
>JAOPUD010000162.1:8312513-8326098 GCA_027122715.1 Trisopterus minutus | reverse complement strand
CATAAGTGTGCCCCCAGACCCCCTACAGTGGTTCAGTTTGCAAGCATGGTGTGTGTTTTAGATAGTGCGTCTGGCACGCGTAAAACAGCAATTTTGACCTAGTAAATTTTTTTTGGGTTAATTTTCGTTTGAAGGCCTAGCTGTAGTGCTCACGGTTCGCCACTGATATATATATATATATATATTATAGCTTACTGCCATTCAATAGAGTGGCAACCATTGCAAATGATACATATTTGTGGTAGGAATTACAAAATAACTAAAATAAATCTGAGGAATCTATCCAGGAATTCCGTACTAATCCAAGATTATAAAGGAAAGACGGAAAGTGAAATTAGAATAGACACTGAGAAGGAACATTTTGATGGGAAGCTTAGAGCTGTGGTGCGGATCTGTGTTGAGTTAGCTTGTGGATATGTCATAAGAAACAATGCAAAGGGAAAATGTAGCATGCAATGTACAACTAAAAGCGGTTGCCTTTATTAATGATTATTATTAATTATTCATGAATGAACTTTTCAGTTTCCAAAACTCTGTGGAGAATGTATGCATGCACACAATTAACTGAATAAACTGAACTGAATTACAAATATTACATCTTATTATCAGTCCAAAAAACAATACGTTCATCTTTGGGGAGAGCGTGACTCATGGAAATGGATTCTAAATGGAACCTGGGTGGGAGGTAATGGAATCATGGTTCCCCAAAGATCTAGAAGGTTTATCCACCCAAATAACCAATATGGCTGCGAGATGAGGTCTATAAAATCTTAGGATCTTATTAGGATTAACAACGTTGTTTCAAATCCTCATTGAGTGACATGTTTGTTGGCTGAATCCTCCACCGCCTTTTCAATGTATTAGACTGCGAGAGACTTTGGTGAAGAGTAGCCTACTTTTACTATGCCTAATATTGTGCTCATGGGAATTGAAGTGTAAAAAAATGAATCCCTCAGCACAGAGGCCGTTTGCCATTACAAAAGAGACAAGGTTAAAAAGAAACTGGTGAAATAAAGACATAGTTCTCTTTTATGCACTTCAGCGCCTAACGGATTTGTCGCTGAGTTCCTCTTTGCAAACTAGGAATTAATTCCACATCGACTGTCGCTGAACACCCTTGTTCATTATACAAACACCTGACACACCACAGTCCTGGGATGATAATAGGCGTCAAAACCCACAAAGTATTTTATGGTGACTGACTCTTGTACTTCAATTTGAAAGAGCTGAAAGTGGAAAAAAAGGAAAACATCAGCAACAATGAGACTTTTCTGGTTCTTAACCCTGTTTTCGCTCAGCAATGAGGCAGGCAGAGAGAGAATGGCATTTGATGCTATTAGCGGTAAGAGCTATAACTGAGAGAATACGATTTGACTCGTGAATGCAGTGACGCGTTCAGGCTTGTGATACAATCCAAAAGTCACATCGAATCCTTCAACGACTTCACCGGGTCTACTGAGACGTATTCGGCTCGCTTCGTAATTCCAACTTATTTTGCATGATTGCCTCTTCTGTCCATAAGCGCTTGTGAGAAAGACGTCAGCGTGAGGTTTTAACAACGACTTAATCCCGTGTCAATGGGGACAGGAGGGCTACGGAACGATGTTAAGGGATGGTGGGATAAGCGTCCAATGACGCTTCTCAATGGTGATTACTGCTGCGTTTACATTTCATTTGGCGTGCCCAATGGAACGATTCCCTGGCTATACTGTAAGCTTCAGCTATTGCCAAATCAACCAACTGACAGTACTAAGCGTTGCGTGTGAATGTGTTAAAGTGCAAGGCGTTTCGAAAGCATTCATGTTCAAAATGGGATTAGCACCCGAAGAGTGCCACCATTTTCTAGGGGTGTAGCTCCGTTTGTTTGTAAGGTTTGATGTTTGCTTCCGCTAGTGACCTTTGAACTCGATGGAAGCAATCAATCACACTTCTCTCAGGCATGCTCTTACCTCATCCCCAACTGTAACCACCTCTTGTTTTTAAAAGATAGAAACATGTTTATTCAGATGTAATTCCAAAGACTGCTCTGAAGAAAGTGTCCCAGCTGCCTGCAGCTGCATCCACCTCTTTCTACCCCTCACTGCCTTCCTGATGCTCACACCCTCGGTTTACCTCTGTGTTTTTGCATCTTCCCTTCCTAACAACAGTTCTGAGAAGGATGAGGTCTAACCTGGCAGAAGGGTCAGAATAATCCACCAACAAATCCACAAACAAATAAGACATTTGTAATAAATATTCCAAACAAGAATACTGCAGAATTCACGCATCTTTAAAATGTGCATGGCCATCCAACTCCCAAGGTATGTCAAATAACTGGACAGATTTATTGTTTCTATGACTTTATAAATTATGTATTTTTTATCGATTTATTCAAAAGGAGAGAGCTATCTGAAAATATCTGTTAACGTGAAAGCATTAGTGGTGAAGGACTAATCTGACTCTTAATCTTCACCAGAGCTTGGTCAATCCACCAGACCATACCAGTGTGATATTATCTCATCACCATTAGCCAAAAGAGTTCTCCTGCCTTAACAAAGTTCTTGTCCACATAGTTTGCTTTAAGCTTAAATTCTAAAGGGCTCGACGTTCACACAATGCATGGACCACGCAGATGCTTCAACGTAGTCGTGAATGTTTATGGTTCTGCGTCAGGTTTACGTGTCGCTATGCATGTCCGTGGTAAATCGAGAACAAATAGTTGGCCTTTGTCTGTGCATGCTATTACTTTTCAATTGGTCTACCACTAGAAGTTTTGATTATGGTATGGATTCTCGCAAATTGAAAGCTGAATACGACAACAATGTGCAACAAAAACAGATGATAGGCTTCTAGTTGGTCGCTGTTGTCCATTCTGGTCATTACATTCAAAGTCTATGATGACCGAATACAAAACGTCTCCACTCTTTACCGATAACTAGCGAGTAAAAAAAAGGTTACGGCTATGAAGGCAAAAGTTACATGGTTTGCCTTTGATTTTTTGCATACAAAGCATGTTACCGGAAATAACGTACTTAGTGGACCAATCACAGCCCTTGCGGCCGCGTCGCCTCGACGCAAGGTTACAATTTTTGGGAGGCGCGCGTCAGGCCCTTGCGGTGGACGCAAGGAGGGTCCGCAAGGACGTGGAGGGTCCTCTTGGAACCATAAAGAGCCCTTAATTACCACAGTCTCTTGTGTTTCCATTGGAAATGTGTGGAAAACCAATGAAGTCTTTGTCAAGTGTAGGTCATTCAGCGTTAAAAAACATGCGTTTAATTCCGTTCGAGATACTTAGTTTCTCAAATTACAGGACATTTACGTTGTCTCCATCCCACTGTGTCCTTTTAGCCAAAATGTCAGGCGCTAAAAGAACAAAACACTGTATAGCTCCTTAGGAATCGTTAGGGAGAAAGCGGTACAATGCTCAACATGTCATGTTTTATGAGTGAACTACATAGCATGTCATTGTTAACCAATATAGCTTGGGTTTTTATAGTGTTACTGTTTCTTTAACACCCATTCAAGATGAATGAGAGTTCAAAAGGCCCTAAATGAGGTAAGATAATAGTCACAAGAGCGGATAGCCTGTATCTACCCATGCCTATTCCATTGTTAGATGATGATAAGGCATATTTCCGGCAATGGCGAGAAGTTAAAACTAGATCAGTATGATCCTTTAAGTAGTCTGGAAACGAATCAAATTATCATAATGCATAGTTTAGCTCCATACCCTTTGCAATATCAAACATCTGCTTCTGGTTCATATAAATTTAATGTTGGAAAAATTGCTTCAAATAGGAATCTTTTTCAGCTTGTCAGCAGGAAAAAAGGACATTCTTATTTGATTCTAATGAAGGAAAAACTTTTTGTCCATCTCAAGGTTATCTGGCATGGTGCTGGCCGCACATAGGCGATCTGTTTCTGCTGAGCTCAGAAAGATCCTATCAGGATTTTACCGACTAACGTATCTGGTGTCCATTGAGAAATACCCCACATTTCATCACATGTCACGACCTGAAATATTTGAGTTGATGCGTTACTGCTCAGCACCACAGATGCCCTTCTTTGCAAACGTTATTTATGTGAGCTATTTGGTGAGGGTGTTAAGGAGGTGCTTTGGTAGTTTATCGAGTAAGTATTTCAAGGAGTATTACTGCCACTGTAAGTGTTAAAATCGACATAAATGGAATATGACCTTTTAGCTTCTCCGCTCATTTTCTCTAAAACACTATGCTAAGTACTCCCACACCATCGCAAATTAAAGCCTGAAGAATCAACCAACATTTCTTGCCTGATTGTTACTATGTTCAGAGCTGCATATCCTTTTGTTTATAACAAAAAAACAACGTTATTCCACTCTGCCTAGATTAGCTGTTTTATTAAACTTCATTACAGCTTCTGGTAAAAAATATGAATCCATAATGTAATATGACCACACATTAATATCACGTCTCCACAATGTGGTGATTGAACCCCTGAAGGCCGGCGTGAGAGCACAACAAATACAAAATGAATCTGAAAGCAACATAAGTAATGAATGAGAGATTTACGTATTCTCCTCACCTGCCGTCCTGCACGGTCATAGTACACACACCAAGAGAGACATCCTGCATGCTTCGGCTTGTGTGTGTGTGTGTGTGCGTGCGTGCGTGCGTGCGTGCGTGTGTGTGTGTGCTCCACGGCAGATGGTATTGGAGAATAGACAAAGCAGTTGGTCTTAATTAACCTTTTTATTCTGCGGTGGCACCAGTGTCAATCGGGCGGTGTCACCGGTGATGTGCTCTAAACAGGTGCGGGTGGAGCGCAGAAGGAATGAGTGGTGCAGGGAGAGGAGGATGGAGGTCAGAAGGCAGGGAAGGGAAGAGGAGGAGCAGTGATCGCAGGGGGAATGGGAGGGAAAAAAACAGCCAAAGAAGAACAAAGTTCAGGCTGATTTGAGCAGGCGTGCCATAATACTGGGGCAATGCTATGCTAATGCTGCTGACCTTGATTTGACTGGCAGGAACAAGGTGCATGGCAAATGAAGAGAGGCGGTACACATGTGTGTGTGTGTGTGTGTGGTATCTGTTGTTCCAATACACACCCATCACGCTGTTGTTAGCCTGAATGCACCACTCTGCGTCTCCATCGCTCTGTTTGATGTGATAATTATTGGTGTGTGTCTGGGGGTGCAGCGAGGTGTCATGTCCGTTTTAAACTCACTCTCTGTGTACATAGCCACGAGCTTTGAGTTATTTTTAAGACCCGCTCTATTCTTTCTTCATTGTTCCTGTTCAGTACGATTGTCTATCATGATTGTGGACTTGGTGTGTTATCCAAAAATAATGAAAATAACAAGAATATAACAAGAGAATAGGTGCCTGAATTAGGTTGTTTTTTTTTGACGTGACAGAACTCAGCCTGTCTTTTTAGGTTTACAGTTAAGTGATCTGTCTCTTTGTGGCTGATTAATTGTTTCAGACGTGGCATCGCCTTCATGAGCTATCCTTCGGGATCTCTTAGCGTTAAAGTACTGTAAAGTGCACTATGGCATTAATCAATCAGTGTTGATGTCTGCGTGGAACAATGGGAGTCTTCAGCACCATCTACCTTCTATTCTCTAGACAAACCGTTTGTGATCTGGAGAAAAACCTTTCTGCTTGAAGTTTAATAGCTTAAGATCCCTGCTATAAAGAACACTAGATGAAGTCTTTCCTTTTTCGATGCAATTAACAGACATATGGGCATCACGATGAACTGAATGGGCGGAAACACACAGACATGCCTCTGAATTCCAATGTCTGGCTGTGTCTTGTATCACGCCAGCGCAGGCCTGACACCGACAATGGCTTTCTGCTGCGTAGCAAGCCCAAGCCTGAAGCACAGAGATTGTTCCGGAGATACAAATCACATTTAAGGATAAAACAAATCAACTATCATTATCAGATCATTCCTGACACCTTCATAGCGCTGCACTTTAAACAAACCCGGGCGAAACACATAAACAAATCATACAAATCACTAGCCGACAGCTGTTGCCCCAATCTCCCTCTGTATTGTAAATAATTCATAAGAATAAACGTCCACTTGTCATTTCAATGTGGCGTTTATGATTGGAGGAGCCAGATCACAACACCGACCTGGCATCCCGAATTGACACCTGAGTGCAGACTGTTGGACAGATCTGTGTTGAGATTTCAAAAAATCGAATCCCTGTTTAATATTATAAATACTTAATGGCTACATTGTGCGGGAGACAACAGACTCTCTTTCTGTTTCATTATTTTGCATTCAGCACCATGATGCAGTGGTCGCGGCGACTCGGGGCGGTTGTGTGTGGAGCACGGAGAAGAGGGGAGCACAGGGGATGCAGACGCTTGCATGCATTACCTCCATGAATATGTGCCATCTCAGCTCCCACAGCGAGGGGTGCCGCTGGATGGATTGCCATCCGGCTTCACGGTTGTGGCCAAGGCGGCACAATGCATGGAGGGGGGGGGGGGAGAGCGTGAGTTATGGCGGGCACGGCGGGGAGGCCGAGGGCATGGGGCGTGGATTCAATAAGGAAGGTAATCTTCACCTGGTGGCCGGGCTGCCGTCTCCACACTTATGGTTTCTGAAGCCCAGACAATCACGCATTGTCGTCGCATTACAGTCCAAACTAGAACTGGATTTTAGTCCGATTTTTTGTATTTTGCTCATTTTGAAATAGGACTTTAGGTTTATGTCTGGGTCTATTTTCGACGTGGAAATTCAAAGGCAATATTTTGTGTCTGATCCTCACAACACACGTGAGGTATCCAGGTGTGAGTGCATGCAAAACAATTTGAATTTACATTCACCTTTAGGGCGTTTAGCAGACGCTTTTATTCCAAGCGTCATTACAAGTACATTTGTCAGAAGAAAGAGAACAACAATCTATCACTATCGGTACAGTAGGGACGTTCATGGAAGTGCCAAGCACTGACACTGGCTATATGTTAACCCATTCCCCGTATACAACAAAGATAGCTAGGATAATAGGGGAGTTATGATGGCATTTGGTAACAACGACTAGGTGCCATAAGATGACAATATCCATTTATTGTATTCCAATCCAGGCCCATTTGAACTTTGTTGACCTCTCGTTTGAGACAACATGTTGTCAATGTTGTGACGAATCAATCCACAAGGCTTTCACATAAATTAAAGCAAGTATTGATTTCCTGCTTGCGATAACGGGGACAAGCTTCAGTCACGGACCCGGCGGGCCTGACGTTCATCATACAAGACCAACATTCAAGACCATTCTGATGTTTGCATGACACACAAGTTCATTAGGGGATTCATATTTATGTATGAATCCTTATATACATATTTTCCATTAGCAGAGAAGATGCAGCTAAAAACAATAAGTAAGCAATGGATAATTATTAACTCGAGTTTAAACTGAAAACAAACAAACAAATAACATTTTGTTCAAATCAGTGCTGTTCAAAATATTACAGTTATTTTGACTATGCATAAATAAGCTACCTCTTGTTTTCTTACAGCCTGCAGGCTGCAGCCATGCATACAATTCATTAGGTGGGCTGCTAGAGACATGTATGATAACAAACTCCTTTTTAAATTATAATTGAGGACCAAAGTGCTCACTTTGTGGAACTTCCTTGAGATAAAACAAAATATCTTCGATTCTCCTGTTATTCATGTGGTCACAAATAGTGATTTGGGACACTGTCTCAGTAGCTCATTAGCAGTCTTTAATGTGTGTGTGCGTGCGCGTTCGCTTGAGTGTGTGTGTGTGTGTGCCCTTGTTCACACAGCTATTGCCAGTAAACTCCCCCAAGCGTGGATAGAAAACACCTACAAATGAAAAGACTAATCTTGAGAAGAGGCCAAGTCACTCAATGAAAACAAAGGAAAAGAGAGAGAAACCAAATGACTCTGCAGACATCGCCCCAAACCGACGGCAGAAGCCACCCGGCCTGGAGAGGAGAACTACCGACCTCCCTGGGAAAACAGATCAGTTGTCCTCACGGTACGGTTCCAGAAAATAACAGATGAAGCCAACGCTGAAGCAATTGCAGGGTGGAGGCCCAGCGAAGTGCAGCTGTGTGACCTAGCATTTAGGGGGAAGAGCACCAACAACAAACAGAAAGTTATCCCAGCTCTGTGGAAGCCGTACGGCGGAAATGGTTCCAGAAATAGGACATTTGGATTTACATTCTGATCAGGGTGCGGCGGAGAAAAGGGGTAGAGACTAATAATTTGGGGGTAACTAATGGGGCTTGCCGACTCCATCCCGACAGCCCACACAGAGAATGCCAAGCATCCACTCTCCGGATTGGAAGGAACGAACCACCGGTTCCAGTTGCAGAAAGGCAACCGAACCTCGCCCCCCCCTACAGCTCTTAGAACTGAATTTGCTTTGTAGCGCAGGACTGTTAAGGCTAGTATCTTCTCTTCTCTCTCCATCCCACAGGTAACTTGCCAATTGAACTTGCCATTGAACATTTCCACATTGACTGAAATCATTCTTCTGACTTTCTCGTTTCGTATCTATCGGCTTCATAAGTGCAGCATATAGAGTGTCAAAAAGTTTTTTTATTTTATTTTGGTTCATTTACAAGCTGCATGCGTCGTTTACATAAATGCTATCTGTATTATTAGTGATTCATTATTTTGGACTTTTATTTGCTGTCAATTTATTTGCGTTACATGAAGGGGATTACTGTGCTTACACCTAAAAGAGGAAAGTTTTGTCTAAAGATGACATATGCTTTGTGGTTTATTGTACCTTTGAGCGAAGAGTGTCCTCCGCTCACGAGCCCTCTCTCTGAGCGGTGGTGTCGCCGTGGTGCAGCGCCCGTGGCACTGCTCTGGGTCAAGGGCACGGGCAGCAGAGTATCTTGACAATTGTGACTCTAAAAAAAGCCTTTCCCTAAAGCTATCGTATGCTAGTTTCAAATCGTATTTCTGGCCAGTAAAACAACCGTCATAACCATTAGAGACCGGCGCTGCTGTTACCGGGGGTGACTTTGCGTCGCACTTGACCGCAGGGTCACGGCGAGGTGTGGGCGGGTGAGTGAGCCCTTAGAACAGTCGACTCATTTCTTTTGATTCCTGAACTCAGGCACAATCAGAAGCTGAGTATGGCTGGAGAGTGTGAGTGCATTTACGAAAACGTCTTCAGCAGAAGAATTGATTTCCCATCAAACCGATCGCGTGCGATCTGCAAAGAACAGTTTGGAAACTGAATGGCTCTTGTTGAGTTTTGTAAAAAAAGATGATTTGGGAGATAGAGCAAAGTACGGTAGTTTGTCTCTTGCCCTTGTCTTATTTGGCTGAAATGTGGCTTTAAAAGTCGTGACAGTACATTTATGTCTCACATATTAAAGTCACAATGTGTAAGATTGAGCCTTTCCCAGTTAGTCGGCTGGCCAGCCTTTTCTATTTGTAGAATATATCAGCTATATGATGCGGTTTATGGATGACATAATCAAAATCACTATCAATCAGCGTTGACTACAGATATGTCCAGGTCATCTTAGAGCTAGTTGCACAAGGTGACATGTTTGTAATAATTTTTTGTAACCTTGTGTGAGTAATATGAGTTGATTTGGTTAAGTCGATTTTAATGATCCTTTTGAATGTAATGCTGTGCATCACCACTATCTTTCTCTTTACATTTCATTCATTCATTTATTTACAGATAGACAACACATACATTAAAGCAACACAACCAGACAGCGATTACAGACGCACACTTACACAATCATATGCCGTAATGTAAACGTGTAACACATTTTTTATAGGAATTAAGGTTCACCAAATGAGACAAAGTAGCTTTTATATCGCAAACAGTGTTATTGCTTCAACCGTGGTGGTGATGGATCTTTTGTTTAATCACCAGTTTAATGGGAGATTAAATTAAAGATCTCATTTACATTATTGAGCATCGCTCTTCTGGAGATTCTTCCTGAAAGGCGAGGATGTGAAAGAATGCTTCAGACTACTGCCATTGGCCTCCCACTGGCATACTAATCGCCAAGGAACTGGGATGTTGAGCCACCATCTCCTCATTTCTTTGTCTATTTTAGTTTTGTACCATTTAAATTTAAAGTCAAGTTAAGTCTAACTTTATTAATATAGCATATTTCATTCACACTGCAGCCTCCAATGTGCTTCACATAAAAAGCATTATATTTGATCCCTGGTTTGTTCTGCGTGACAATGTTCACAGCTCTGAAAGTTTGACAGTTTTTGATGAGGGCATGGACCTTGACGTCCTTGACAGACAGGTCCGTGCCTGTCTGTCATGGACATCAAACGTTATTTGTTCATCTACTTTTGTTGAGAATCAATGTAAATATAACACAAGGTCACATGTCATAGCCAAACTTTGAGCACATGCAA
Organism: Trisopterus minutus; assembly: GCA_027122715.1. Taxonomy (NCBI): domain Eukaryota; kingdom Metazoa; phylum Chordata; class Actinopteri; order Gadiformes; family Gadidae; genus Trisopterus; species Trisopterus minutus. Next base: position 8,315,742 of record JAOPUD010000162.1, on the reverse strand, counting down.
TCTCATGTCAGTCCACACTCGGAGCACATCCAATCACATAACACAACCACCCACCGATAAGTGCATCCTGTCCTGTCGCTAAACACATGATTAAAACTGCCACAGTTTGTGTAATTGTACGACTAGAATTCTGCGATGCACCTTCCCTCTGTATGTCGTAGTTGACATATTGTTTAACCATCTTCTTAGAAGAGTTTGAGTTGGGCATTTTAATAGGAATTACATTCACATTTAAATGTAGGGCATTTAGCAGAAGCTTTTATCCAAAGTGACTTTTAAGTACAGTTGTCAGCTGAAAGAGAAACAAAATATCGCTGTCAGTACAGTAAGGCTGTTCATAGAACAAAGAGCAAAGCACTAACAATCTTGAAGTTAACCCATTCCCATGCACAACACAGATAGCTACAGGATAAGATGCTATAGGAAAAGACACAATGTTAAGGAACTATTTTAAGTGCAAGAATGACAACATGCAATAAGTGAATGTTGCAGCACCACCTATTTTTGATGTGGGTCATTGAAACTGAATTCAGGTCTTCATCAAACAGCCTTTCAAACAACTTCCAGGACATGCATGCCTGTTTCAACTTTATCCTTAAACAAGGATGTGTTCCAGTAGGCAGTGGTCGTCATAAACCACTATCTCTGTGTCTCCTACTGGGTTCCTTCTCCACAGAAAGCAGTCTCTACTTGGTGGCATCTAAAAATATGGTAACGCAGTGTCGTCAAACAGAAGAACGTTTGTCTGAAAGCCGTTGGAATGGACTGTGTGTGTGCTTTGTGAGTTGTTCAGGGGATTACTGTTGAAATTGGAAGGCCGATGCGCAGTGGATATCTCTCTGTCCCAACCTAAGGCAGGGAGTGGTAATTCATTTTCATTTCGGAAAGCCCAGAGCACTAATACAACATAAACATTGTGTCACATTTATTTCCGGCTTAGTATTGTGATATTTTGAAAAAAAAATTGTAATATTGTAATATGAATCTATGGAGTTGGGGCCTATACGCATGGCTTTACTTTGTTCCATCAGAAGTTCAGGCGCAGTCATTTTCATGCGGCTATTGGTCTCTTGCCTGGAGGTTGTATGTGCTTTTAAGAGCCGTGTTTTTTTAGGGCTCACTGTTGCAATTGGAAAGCCAACTCCTGTGAAATTATCCGTGGTATTGGGCCAGACCCACGCAACCATGGTGCTTTTTCAGACACGGTTTTCCAGTGATGTTTAGTTGTGTCGTCATAATAACACTAAACACACTGAGCCCTTGTGTAGTTGATGTGTGGCCTTTGTGGATATTTAGCATGTGAGGATATGTAGTATGTGTAGGTGTTTATTGTTTGAACATTAGGGCATAACTTGATTGTCACCCCCATAAAGCTAGAGGACAGAGCGTTTTCTAAATGCAGATAGAGAGAAGAGAGGAGGGTGAAAGACAACAGAGTCTGCCTGGGATGGATGCATGGTTATGTTAATTCTCAAGTGTCTATTTGACTTTGGTTGCAGCCTTTATAAATAACGTCGGTAATGTGGAGAACTAACCAAATGCAAGCAGGGTTGCCATCATGTCTTGCTTAAGTGCTTTTTTGGCAGCTGCAAACCTCAGTGTGTTATATATATATGCTTGTGTGTGTGTGTGTGTGTGTGTGTGTGTGTGTGTGTTTGCCTTTGTGTGTGTGTGTGTGTGTGTGTGTGTGTGTTTTGAAAAATATGTGTTTGTGTTTGCGTGTCTTCATGTGTGTGTGTGTGTGTGTGTGTGTGTGTGCGCGCATGTGTGGTAAGTGGTTGTTAATGTATGTGCAGTTATGCATATGTGTGTGTGTGTGTGTGTGTGTGTGTGTGTGGTTGTGTGTGGTTGTGTGTGTGTGTGTGTGTGTGTGTGTGTGTGTGTGTNNNCCGCCCGCCCCCCCACCCCCCCCTCCCTCCCTCCCTCCCACCCGTCCCTCCCTCCCTCCCTCCCTCCCGCCCGTCCCTCCCTCCCCGTGTGATTGTTGAGGGTAATGGGAGAGGACAAGCGGGGGGGTGCGTGATGACGCTGATCGCAGGCACCCCTGGCCGCGGCGTCCGTGCCTGGAGAGCCGCGTGAAAGCGATCTGATTTCGGCTGCTAAAACCGCTGAGCGTCCGTCACACCTGCGGCGAACTGCATGTGAGCGATGCGAGGCGACGCGCGGCCAGCGCGGCGCTACTGACCGCGGCGATCCGCCCGCCGCCGCTTATGTTAATGGCGTGCGGCGGAGGAAGGCAGACGCGGATGATCTGCGCTCTCTACCGCAGTGCCCTCTGCGCATCATTGTGCTTCCGTTGTATTAAAAGGACGCCGTGAATAACCGGAGGAGGCGTCTGCGAGATTACGGTCCTGGTTAATGAGGTTACCGCGTAATGAGATGGGAATCGTGGCAAAAAATGCGCTCAGTTTTGTTTTTCTTCTCTCATTCCCATGTAATATTTGGCCTGTAATTTCGACACCGTGCTTTTGATTTATGAAGAGCTCTGACATGCTCAACCGCGAGGCTTGAGCGACCCACCGTTGTTAGCATCATTAGTTAATATCTATATTCACCTCTGCTGGAACATCATTCACCCAGACACTGCTGAAAGGCTATTATCAATGAGTGATGGAGTCTTAATGACCGGGATAAAGCACGCACCTGCGCCCCAGTTGAAGTCTGATCGACAGTGGAAGACCCTGTCTCGCCTCCTTGTAAGATAGGATAATCATCCTTAGGTTAAAGGACTGTAATATCCGTGTAATTGTGATTTATCGTGACTACGAGCCGTTCCCTTGTTTTGAACAAAGTTTGGTTAGGGTGTTAACGGTTTATGACGTGCTATAGCTGCTGCAAGTCTACTCAAGTCATATTTCACTAGCTGCTAGTTAACACGTTTCATGTTAAAGATTTGTACAACTATTTGTGAAACCATTGATAGGTGTAGGCTATGAAGACATGAGTAAAACTAACCTCAACTTTAAGTGGTGAAGGTGAGAATCTTTAAGTTAATTAGTCTGTGATAGAAAACCGATTACACACAGATTAGCGCAGTGCAAACGCCGGAGAATATTGTATTCATGCACCCCAGCTAAAAGTGAAAGTAGAGTCACTGTGATGCGCCTGCACTCACGATGCCCGTGTCCTCAACGTTTTATTTCCCTTAATAAGAAGCCACTTAGCCTGATTACATAGACACACGCACACACACACACACACACACACACACACACACACACACACACAC
>JAOPUD010000162.1:7497447-7518078 GCA_027122715.1 Trisopterus minutus | reverse complement strand
GGGGGGGGGGGGGGGGGGGGGGGGGGGATTGTTGTATCCTGGAAGAAGGGCTATGTGTGTACTTCCGTGTTGAACTGTACTTTTGTTTGGGTGGACATTTGGTTCGTGTCTGTGTGTGGTTGTCTTTAGATGTACACACAGATAGACATATTTCAACACGCATGACTGGTCTAGGATTAAGGTTTAGGATGTGTCTTGTTGTAGGTGTAATCACCGTGTGCTGCGTGGGACGTTGGCTTCGTCTGGCTTGTGTGTTCAGACATGCTCAGTACAGCAGGGGATGGGTCAAGATCTCTACCATACATTCATTCATTTATTGAACGTTTATATTAAAGAACATAAATATGGATGGTAAGTGGGCCACATTTGTGTATATAGTATTTAGCAGACGCTTTTATCGAAAAGTGACGTAGAATAAGTGTATTTGTCAGAAGATGTAACAATATATCGCATCATTAATGTAGCACTCCAGAGCAACTGAAGCCCCACGTAATGCTGATATAAGCCATATAGAATAGTGTTAGGAGCATCTTCGATATTCTTTGGTTTCACATACCCCAATGAAACAATCTAGCCTTGCACTGTCTTGCTGCTGTAACTATGGTCTTTTCTGCTAATAGATTCAGAATGGTGTAGGTTTTTTCAGATAATTAGATAATTGATAGATAATTGTTGATAATTGCAGATAATTGCAAAAACAAGGAGTCTGCAATACCCACACAGGCAGCAATAGCAGGTAGCTGCAGGGAAAATATAAACATAAAGGCTAATGAGCACAGTAGAGGGAGAAGTCAGAGGACAATAGTCTCCATCAATGTGCTGGCACACTGTCCATAAGAATGTCATTAGGGGTACACGAGTCATGCCATTGGCAGCAGTAGTTCCACAGTCAACCCCTCACAGACCCAAACCGGCGGGAGATTGCCATACTGTGTGTTTCTAGCACTGTTAGCGTTTCTATATCAACCGGCTTCTTTCCCCTGCCCCGACCTTCACCCCCTGAATCATCCTGCGTGCCACACCCTATACCCGACCCGTCAGTGTCAAGGAAAGGTTGCCGATGGAAAAGGTATGGGTGTGTGAGCGGATTGCTCATTGGCCAACAAGGGATCAGTCGCTATCTCAATCGCTCAGGTACTTATTTTTCCTGGCGGCGTCTTAAGATGGCTACCCGCGATGGAGACAATACCAGCCTACCAAATCCTCCTGTTTACACACAAGCCTGACTGTGTGTGTGTGAGAGTGTGTGTGTGAGAGAGAGAGAGAGAGCGAGAGAGAGACTGTGGTTTCTAGTCAAAGCCTACTTAGGTGCACCTAACTGTTGTGACATCATCTTGACACAGACACCGCACGGTGTGTGTGCATGCTCAGTGGTGTTCTCCAGCTCAACGGTGACACACTGCTATGCACAGAGGTGATTGTTCTGCTCAGTGGCGCTGAATAGGGGTCTGGCGTCCTGCTCCAATGCCAATACTAAGCCACTCTGTCTCTCTCTGTCTCTATTTCTCTGTCTGTCGGTGTCTGTGGGGTGTATTTATTAAATTGGGTCTTCTTCTCTCCTCATGCCAATGACGTAAAGTTAAATGCGAACTAAATAAAGAATGTATGAAAAAATACATGTGCTTTCCCTACCTATTTCTCGTGGCCACAGAAACACATTTTAAAAGCTCCAGTGCTATGAACACTCATATTCCCATGGAATATGTCATAACACAAAAGCGTTGAACTCACATGGACCATGGCACTGGCATTACCCCCAGACAGACCGGGTGAGAGTGTTGCCCTCTGTGTCCCTGTTGCTTGCGTAGAGTAACGCAAGTCCGTCAGCTTGATCCGTGGCTTTGTGGAGCAAGAGAGGACGTCAATAGACCATCAACTTGGCCCCTTTAGATCTTTTGTCTGCAGTCGTATTTAGTTTCTTGTTGAATGGCAGGAATACGTCGCCTCTGTGAGCTTTGATCTGGAACTAGTGATACGGAGGACAATATCATTCTGCATCTACCGCGTCTAATGATAAGAGCATTGCAGTATACAGTGAATGTATCGATTCAACATATTATTATACTGTACTGTAGTATTATATATTACATTCTACAGTTTTTAACAGTAGTGATACTACATGGCCAACCAACACTTGATGTGATTGACAGCTTTTGTGTGTGTCTGTGTGTGTGTGTGTGTGTGTGTGTGTGTGTGTGTGTGTTTGTCTGTTTGGAAAGAAAATCATAAAAAAATAAATTCAAAGTCCTTTTGTTGTTGTTGACAAAGCATTTCAAAGAACACACACACACACACACACACACACACACACACACACACACACACACACACACACACACACACACACTCTCTCCTTATCCAATCCCTAAGCCAATTCCCTTTTGGTGGAAGGTCTTCATTGTTTCTCTTATTCTAATCTCTCTCTCTCACTGTCTCCCCCCTCTCTCTTGCTCTCTCTCTCTCTCTCTCTGTCTTTTCTCAAATCCATATGAGATTCCTTTTAGTTGGCCACAATCAGAGTTACTGAGGCAAAGCGTCAGCCTGCTAATGCTCTTTGTCTACACAAATGTGTCACTGAGTGTGGGGCGAGAGCACACCTTTGTCATGGAGCGGCCCTAGAGAGAGAGAGAGAGTGGGAGAGACGCTCACTAGGGCTGATTGTTTTTTGTCACGGGCCATCTTTACACCCCTCCTCCCTCTGTCTTGGTCTCTCGTCCCCCTCCTCACCTCTCCTCCTCTTAAACAAATCAGCTTTGCTCTGGATTAAAGCCCTATCATGGCCCGTCAGATATCTGTTCAACAATAACGCTCAGACAACAGAGACTTTGGAGTGAACCCGGGAGCAGGGGTAGACCTCTCTGGAACCCCGGGAGCAGGGGTAGACCTCTCTGGGACCCGGGGAGCAGGGGTAGACCTCTCTGGGACCCGGGGAGCAGGGGTAGACCTCTCTGGAACCCGGGGAGCAGGGGTAGACCTCTCTGGAACCCGGGAGCAGCGGTAGACCTCTCTGGCTGCCTTTTTGGTCTCCCTGGAAACAATCTTCTGGAGAAAAACAAAATAAATACAGAATGTTGAATGGTCTTAGATAGAAGATATGATCTGTGGTCTAGCTGCTAAACTTTGGCATTTGTCGACAAGTTACTCAATCAAAGTCTGATTTAGATTTGTTTGTGTGTGTATATAAATAACCAATTATTTGGCAGCACATCGCACGCAGGCTAGATTATGTCTTGCAATAATGTCACCCATTAAGCATGCTGTTGTCCTTCCACATAAACACAGGTTTTGTCTGCAGTTGCTCCCCATGGGATTATCTAGTGCATTAAGTGGCTGCACACTGGACACGCCGTTCGCGGATGGTGTGTTTTTAAAAATCCCCCCAATTTCAATGAGAGCACTCACACAAGCGCCGGCCGATGGCGCAGTGCTGTGTAAACATCAATAGCGGTCCGAGGATGTGCATTATGTTTCACAAATCGGACACCTCTGACTATAACAGTTACAAATCAATGGCTACAAATGAAACAACAATGGTCAGAAATAGAACTATCAACCTAGGTTTCCTTGATATGGCACAAAAATGATATGCTTGCTTTTAGTAACATTTATTTAAGTTGATTTAAAACCAACAACATCATAGATGGAGGTAACTTATATATTGTCATTGTTGGTGATTGTTGGTGGTAATCAATGGTTTATTGGTGGTATATTTTTTTCCTTTACCTGTTATGATGTACAATAGTGTATTTCGGTGAGATGTAGTATGCATCTTTGCATATGTTTTTATCTGGGCAATTCTAATGCATCTCAGCACAATCTAATAGAAGGGTATCTTAGGATGGCTGTACAGACAATAGTGCAGGACTACACAATGCTTTTGATATGTGTCATTGCGCTTGCGGGTGTGAGAGATGTGTGTATGCACACAGCTGTTTGTGTGCAGACTTATGCCAGATTGATAGCCAAAGTGTGTGTGTGTGTGTGTGTGTGTGTGTGTGTGTGGGAATCTTCAACCGTGATATATTCATAGGTAGTATGCAAAGAAAAAAGCTGATTTACCAGTTATGTGTGGGACCGAACCTACGGAGCTATAGCTCCATTGTGTGTCAGGATTCAGAGAGAGATGTGAACACGATGGATGTCTCCATTTCCAATAACTGTGACCTTGAGGAAAGTGTAAAAGCACAGTGAAGTCTGTCCACACAATCTGCTGACTGCAGACCTTTAACATACAGCCAAGCTGATGCAGTCCACATTCTGGCCAGCCGTGTGTGTGTGTGTGTGTGCGTGCGTGCGTGCGTGCGTGCGTGCGTGCGTGCGTGTGTGCGTGTGTGTGTGTGTGTGTGTGTGTGTGTGTGTGTGTGTGTGTGTGTGTGTGTGTGTGTGATTCATGTGTTGGCATGGCTGTTTGGATCCTCCTGTTGATTGGATCTCGTCATTAGGACAGGAGGTACAGGTCTGTCAGTTCAACAGCAAAATGCTCTCTTTGTCAGAATGTTTATGTAGAGGATTTTCACAGTAATTCTTGAATATTCTTGGAGTGTACTTCAGAGTTACCATGACCAAAGATGGCATGGAAACAATACGGTCTCTGGGATTGACGAGTCTTGTCATAGTTGTCATTTGTGGTTTTTGATGCCAGACGAAAAATCTCTCTTTAGCAGCAGAATGAATGTTGACTGCATCGATTTAAACTGGTTCTTTGTCCACTTTGTGTTTCTAGGCCATGACAATAGTGCCCTCTACTGGTAAATACTGGAGATGAGTCAAATAGATTTCTCTCATCCTGAGACTATTATCTTTCCCTTGAACTGTACCATCTCAGTTATCTGATTTAATTGATTTATTAAGGTTGTATAGATTTTGTCCATGAAGGGATTTTTAGCTGTCATGCTTATTGAAGAAGTCATGATAAGAAAAAAGTTAATTTCTTTGATTGGCTTTTGTCGTTTACATTTTCCATTCTTCCATTCGTAGACTCAGTTGAGTCATAATACTCAATGCAAACAAACAAAGAAAAGGAAGGAATAAAAAATGTAATATATATATCTATATATATATATATCTAAATAATGAAAATATCGATCATCTTCTAACCCCCCTTCCCGTGTGTCCCCAGGTCTCCTGGATCCTGACGCCAGCCCTGTGGTTCCTGAGCCGGTGAGGAGCTGGTCCAGCAGCGAGCGGCCCCCCTCCCAGCAGCACCCGCCACTGGAGGCTGACTGATTCCTAGGACCCGACGAGGACCATGCTTCTGCACCCCAGATAAGGGCTTCCAGGACCAGGCCTTCACCGCGTGCCCTGTGCACCATGGCAGGAGAGGCTCAGCATTCTCATGCTGTCAAAGAGCTGGACGCTGACTCCAAACTGCAGGATGCCGGGACCACGCTGGAGAAGCACAGCGACAAAACCAAAAAACACTCCTTGGCGCACTTTCCAAGCATTGGCAACGAGGCCAGGCCTGACGGCAGAGGGGCCAAGACCGACAAACTAGAGAAGGAGAGGGATTGTACTCAGCAGCGAGAGGCTGTCATACGACCACAAAAGGCGGGGAAGATTGACTTCAGGTCCCTGCAGAACAGACCCAAATGTTCCGCTGACAGGAGTTGGCCGAGCGGCAAGAGCAGCCCCCAGTCGCCGAGCGGGAAAGGCCGTAGTCGAGACAAGGCCAAACGCTCGGGGAAGTCCGAGCGAGGTAACCCTCAACAGCTGTACCGACTGAGCATCACCAACCCCCGGTCCAACCCCACCATTGGCATCGCCTACCCACAGCAGAAGGTCTCTCCGCCAAAGAAGCTGGAGGCCAGCCGCGGGCCGGTCTCCGGGAGCTACAGGTTCCACGTCCCCAGCCTCCCGGAGAGAGAGGCCGAGCTGCACCAAGAGGAGCTGAGCTACAACCGGTGCTTCCAGGAGGCTTCGTCCAACCTTACCTCCCCAAGCTATACCTCACAGACACTGACCTCCGCAGGTGGTGCCTCCACCCATCAGCACTCCACCATGGCCCAGCAGCAGCAGCAGCAGCAGTCAGTCGCAATGGAGAACATCGGTGCCCAGCCCAGCAGCCAGCAGCTCCTGGCTGATTTTCAGCTGAGTTGCTCCAATGCCTGGCCGTCTCCAGAGAGGATGTTTAATGGTGCTAACTATGGGATTTCGTCCCAAAAATCAACAACTCTCTCTGAGGTCAACAAGGCAGGTGTCTTTGTATCGGCTCCGTTTCAGTATGGATACCAGTTTCTGGAAGACTCCAGCGCCAGCCCTTTCTCTTGTGAACAGAACTCTCAGTCGCAAGACTTCACAGACTCCTCACATGTTTCCGCACATGTGAACCACACCTCTTTTTCCTTCGCAATGGGAGGGGAACTACCTTCGAGTAACACTCAGTTCTGTAAGGATACACAGCAGGAGGACCGTACCTGTTACCCAACCCCACTGTCGTCGCAGTACACCCCAGGTCCACCGGGGGCAGCATCATCTCTGCTCTGTCCCAGGAGTCAGAGCGAGGACTCCACCAGTAGCGACAGCTCTGGCTCCAGCACACAGCTCTCTGAACAGGGGAAAAACGCCCTACAAAAGAGCACGGAGGATTTTGGACAGGCAAATAGTAGCGGTGACCTGGCTATTGATCCTGGGACTAAGATTAATGGACACCCAAAAGACCCAGGCGCCAACCAGAGAGCACTCATTCAAGGAAGCGTGCATCATCCAAGAAATAATTCACAATGTCCAAGTGGTCAATTACACTTTGCAAACAAAACTTATCAAGGCTCTTCACACAATAACATTCACTTGGGCTCCGGGCCTTTTGATAAAAAAATGAACAACAAGGTACACAACAGATTACCACACTCTACATATTTATCAGTTGAGCAACAAACAATCCCATTTGCTGATATGAATGAAAAGTTTCAGTTCCAAAACCAAACAGCGCATGACCAAAGGCCCAATTCATCAAAAAATGGCATCATGCCTTGGCAACAGCAACGTCAAACTTCTATCACTGCAAGCCAGAACAAAATAGAGCTGTCGAGGCAACATAATAACCAAAAACTGGCTTACATGGTTTCTCCCTCTGACTGGCAGGATGATTGTAAATCCCATAAGAATGCCCCCACGAAAACTCCTAACTCCTTTCAAAACAATAAAACAAACGATGTTTTTTCAAACCAAAGACCAGATGCTATCAAACACGGCAGCAGCAATGCCATGGCAAATTTCAAAGCAGAGGCAAACCACGTACAGGTCTGTGAGACAAAAAATAAACCGTCCCGAAACTATAGCTATCCCCCATTACAGGTAGCCCCCGTGGGCCGTATGATGGTGTCCCCATATGAATCCCCTTTGCCTTCTCCTCTGCTGTCACCAGTGCACAACCCCACTTCCAGCAGCACCTGCTCCTCACTCTCTCCTGCATCCACCAGTCCTGTAAACCACAGCTCAGAGGACGGCCAGATGACGAAGACAGGCGTCCCTCCTCCTTTTTATCACCAGCACCAGAACAAGACACAGTTACCCTCAGACCACAATTCTCATCATTTCCACGCTGAAGTCCCCCGAAATATGCCTTATGGGTCGGACAGAGGGAAAGACGACATGCTGAGCTACCTGCACAATGGTGTGAACCTTAAAAATACTATGGATGGAAACAAGGGTTTCATGGACAGCTTTGGCCTGGAACATCATCAGCCACCCCCGCCATATTCTGCGCATCAGCTGCTCGCCACTTCCTTAGCAACGGCTAATCTGGACCAGTTAGACGTGGTGCTGACGTGTAAGCAGTGTGATCAGAATTTCAACAACCTGGCCTCGTTCTTGGATCACAAACAGTATTGCTCTCAGCATTCCTTCTCACACATTGACCTCAAAGACATATCCAAGATGGAAGATGGCAGAAAGTTTCATGCGGACCCCACAAAGGTTCAGAACCATGGTGCTAACACATCCATACCGAGATGTCCGTCGGAGCTCCATCTATCTCTTTTGGGCCTTAATAAAAATGGAGAGCTGATGTGTGATGGTGAAACAAAAGGTGATCACAAGGAGGATCAACTCAAACTCAGTATGTTCTCTGGATCGGGCCATCTACCTGTCCCTCTTCCTGAGTTGGAAATGGAGGATGCTAAACTAGACAGTTTAATTACAGAAGCGTTGAATGGACTGGGATATCAGTCAGATAATGCAGAGATAGACAGCAGTTTTATTGATGCATTTGCTGATGATGACCTTACCACTATCAAAACAACTTCGAACAAACAATCTTTGAAAAACAAAGAGTCCATTGCCACTGACTGTAAAAGCAAAACAATAAAAGAGGACAGGACTTTAACAGAATCAAAGTATCTGTATGACTCCAATGATAAACATGAAACAGACAAGTATGCAGAGATGAAATTTGAGAAAATGTCTCTGAATATGGAGAAAGATGAGAAAATTGTCATAAAGAAAGAGACCTCTCCTAAACATTCACAAATCTCCCCTCGGGAGTTGTCGAGGGAAAGAGATATTAAAGAAACAGATGGCAGTAAACTGTTCTCAAGTGAGGATTTCCGTGCTCCCCGATTGGTCCTCAGCAGCAAGTTTGCTGAGCGCTGTGGTCCTAAAGGTTTTCAGGACAGCTCGGTTTCCAGAGCATCCACACAAACACAATCCCAGCCATCCACTGTGACCCAAACATCTCCACCAACAAACAAAGCCGTCAAAGAGACTAAACGAAAAAGAAGCAGTGGTGGCACTTGGAGCAAGGAGCTTATACACAAGATAGTTCAACAGAAGAACAAGCTTCATAAGCTCCACGTTAAAGGAACCAAAAACCTTCAGTTCTCTCTCGTCATGGACAAAGTGACTCCCAGCGTGCAGAACCCAGCCTTTGGAGAGTATGACTATGTGTCCGACGCAGACGACGAATGTGAACCCGTGAAGATTGCGACCCAGGGCCGTCTCAGCCAAAGCAGTCGGTGTAAATACACGTACACTAAGGAGAGCAAATGGAGGGCTAGGGGGGAGAGGGAACAGGCCGCATGGAGACATGAGTCCAAAGAGTGCTTTGAAGTGAAGAAGAGTGAAGCGGTTTCCCTCCCACCTGAGAAGTATGGTTCCCACCAGAAGGTCAGGAGGCGGGACAGCAGGTCCTCCACCAGCAGTGACCTCAGTACATCTGTGAGCGTTTCTAGCGACAGCGTCAGCAGTCCCAAAAGCACTGATCGCACCGACTCAGACTGTGAGAAGAGGGCGGAGATGCAGACAAAGGAGTTTCCGGAGCAGAGGGGATCGTCGCCGCAAAAGTTGTACGACGAGACCCGCACATCTGCAGCACTGTCCTCCACTAAATCTTCCAAAATGGGGAATGCAGATCAGTCTGGTCATTCTTCTGTCAAAGACGGTTCAAAGACCCTCAAGAGCCGTCACTCCAGCTCAGATATTGCTGATACGGGGTCATTGTCACCCAAAGCAAATAATGCACGCAAGAACCATGAGAAATGTAAAAACCCACTTACAATATCGAAGTCAGAGTCACATAGCAGAGAAATCGGCACATTTAGTTATGACATGAACACATCGCAGAGAACAGACGAAACTATTCACAAAGACGACTCGACGGCCCAATCTTGTCATGCTCATATTGAGCAACTACAGCTTGACTCGCCGCAATCCGTCACTGTCAACAAAGAAGATTTGAGTCATGAGAAGGAGAGAGGCTCAGAGGGAATAGCAACATGCAAAAGAAGCGACAGCCAGGGGCACGAGGCAACACAAGCAAAATTGTCAGACACTGACTTTTTTGATAAGCACAGTCAGGATGTCTGCAGGGAGGAAGAGGCAGTCGCATTAGGGAAGGACTTTGCCCCCAAGCCTCCATCTCTTTGCAGTTCCTTCATGGATGACGTGTGCCTCTCCCCACCTGAAAGCCACGATTCATTACTACAAAAAGACACATCTCACCTCATGCCTTATCCTCTTGATCAGGACAACGGACTCATGAAGTCCCCACTGTCGTTTGACACATCATCTGTGTTTGGGGACCTGACGGTGGCAGGGTTTGATAACAGTCTTTATTCAGACATCCCCTTGCAGAAAGAGGGGTTCAGCTCAATAGAAAACCCACTTGATAAGAAGGAAACTTTTGATTCCTCCTTCTCTCCCTTTCTGGAACAACGAGAATGGAGCCTTATGGTGGATGTCAGTCCAGTGCTACCAGAGGAAATATCTCAGTACAAGGGAGACACTGTGAAATCCAATGAAAATAAATCTGATTTTAATCACGTTCCGTTGTCTCTGCCAGACAAAATCATGGACTACAGTGCAAATCTCAACAGCTGCGCATCAGAGGACGAGCTTGAGATCAAGAGAATTGTGAGTGAGCTTGAGAACCAGCTACAGACAACGAAGATACAGAGCCCACCACTGCTCCCCAAAAACACCCGAAAACATCTGCAAATGAGCAAGTTCTCTCCCCTCCGGCTGATCGATGATTCTGACAATGATGGCACCGGTCTGGATATTCACTGTCCTGTTCAGTCCATGAGCGTGCCGGTTAGCAGTCATTTTACCGACCAGGTTCTACCGTGGTCCAGTCCATTCCAGTTTGACCTGATTGAGGTGGACCATAATACACAGACTCTGACGCACAATGAGCCGGGGCCTCTTGAACATTTCAGCAAAAGGGGAGACGAGGTGACAGATATAGGTACAAGTGTACATTCGATACAGAATCAATCAGCATTGATACCAATCCACGAGCACACAGCTGAGCACACAAACAGTGAAAAAGAAAAAACTCTAATAGAAACAAAGGAAGACATTTTAGAAGAGAAGAGATACACAGAGAACCTTATAAAAAGCCTGGAGGTGATTTCAGACTCTATTTTCAAAGAAGAATCAATTATATCGGAAAAACAGGAGATGGATGTCAGCCCACCCATAAGCCAACTTGATCCAGAAATTGAATGTCAAGCATCTGATGCAATAGACGGAGAAGATCACAGTGAGGGGGAAGTCATTACAGAGACGGACAATATATTATTATCTCCAAACATCATTGAGCAAAAACAGGCTATTGAATTCATTCTGAATGAGTCACAGTCTCTGTCTCTGTCCAACACCACAGAGCCCATTGCTGATGGAATCCACCCGATTGAGCTGCAGTCAAGTGAACCCTTAGAGAACAATAATAATGGGGCCAAGACAGATGATGTATCCGTTCAGAAAGATATTACTCTCGATAGCAACACCATGGAGTCTGCCTACGGTTCAGGGGACATGGGCATGGAGGACTCCCATGTGGTGCGGGGGACTTGTGCGAACAGTAATGCATTGGACAATCTAAATAAACTCTTCAAAAGCAATATGGACGATGACAAACACTCTGCCATAGACAGTCAAGAGGAGGAGGGAGACACAGTTAAGGGAATCACTAGTGACTCAGATGCCCATTCCCCCTCAGCAGGCAATGCTGCTGACACTGACATAGAGCTGAGTGAGACTAAAGAGGATGTGAAGGAAACAGGCTTGCTACAGAGGGCTTCTGAGTTCCATGCTGACAGTGCTCATCTGCATACACCCTTTGCTGACGAACAGAGAGTGGAAAGTTCAGAAAATCTGCAAGAGGTTAGCGACATGCAAACCACGATCACAAAACAAGAGAATTTTGTTAGTCATGTTACCCATCAAAACTACAGCCACACCGAGATGTACAGTGCTGTTCTCACAGCCGAAATGCCCATGGAGGTAGTGACCACAGAAAAACCTTACAGCCCAATACTGATGGAGACCAACGTAGAATTCCAGGGTAGAAACAGCCCAGAAGCTCCAATCACCGAGGGAAAAGGTACCATGTTGATTATGCATCCACAGTCTAGCGACATCCAGGAGGGTCCAGATACTTGTACAGTGAATTCACTGAAAACTGAAACTGACCTTCAATCCAAAAGTATTCAGGAGGAAGTAGAAGAGCTTCCAACTGTCGAAGACAGCGGGGTACAACTTCCACAAGAACATCTCATGGAAAGCCTCAAAAGTTCACCCTGCAGTAGGAATATGGATGCAGAACATAATCAGTGTATCTTATATCCTGCTTCACCTGTCAATCTTCCAGTTATTCCAATTTCTCCAGTACCATCCTTGGAAAATGTTGACATGCAAGAGAATACATGTCAGTCACAAGGTAATTGTGACAGTCCAACCATCGAGCAAGAACCACTTCCAAACACACCTTCTTCACCATTCCCAAGCAGCAAAGGTGAAACTGAACACATCGATGAGGCGGAGAAAATTGACCCGCCATTGACCACAACAGCAGAGATGGAGTATACCTTAATTAGTCCCCCTCATTTGGATCTTGGGATTGACGAGTGTAAGACGTCCAGCGATGAAACCAGCGCTGCCGAACCACTTCCTCCGAGCACGGCGGCAGAGCCACCCGAGGCATCAGATAATGTTACAAATAGGTTAGACACTTTGTACGATTTGAGACTCAGCCTCCTGGACTACAATGGCATCTCAAATGACCCCCCACAGCTCAAGCATTATGACTACATCCCAATATCACCAGAGAATGACGCAGAGGATAAAGAGATGGTCAAGAGTCCCAGAAAGATGTGTGAACCGTGTGAGCTCAGCGTTGACCCAGCACAGATGTTCAACAAAAGCACACCAGACGTAGAAACAGAAATGCCATCAAAGACAGATTCACCAGCTCAACTGAACTTAACAGATGAACCTCAGGGCAGCGTTGACAGCCATTGTCAAAAATTTCCTTGCATTGCATTGGATTTTCCCACTGACAATAAGTGTACAGATTCCTCAAGCGATGTCAAGACAACCGGGGAGGTTGACCATAACACCGTCAAACCCGTTGATCCTGTCGACGGCGACATCATGAGTCAGGCTGGATCGGGTGTTGATAACGTGGGGTGTATGCAAGAAACTGCACCAAAATACCCCAGAGAAGACGCATCGGAGGACTTGTTCGCTTTGAAGCCCCTAATCATCTGCGAAAAGGTTGACGCTTTACAAAAACAACTGGGAATGGAGGACAAACACCTAAGAACCACAGTCAACAATTTACAAGGGGATGCCTCGCCAAAAAGGGCAGAAGGGAGGAGCAACATGCAACTGGGGAAAGCACTCTGTGACATCTGTTCCATGTGCTTCAGGACAGTCCCAGGGTTAAAAAGACACAAGGCAATGAAACATTCGGTCAAAGCAGACAAAAATATTCTCTTGGACAGTCCAAATCATCAGAGGAATATTCTCAGTTCCAAACCACCATCAACTACTGAGAAGCGCCTCAAAGATCATTCACAACGGTGCTTCCAGAACAAAATACATGGACTGTCTAAAAGTCTCCATATTGAGATGAGTGATGCTGTACTCCCATCGAATGCGTCGGAGTCAGATATGATCATAGAGCATAAGGCAACAGAGACAGATGTTACCCTGGCAGCAGATGAAACAGCCCATCTTAAGCCTTCCCTGTCTACAAAGGTAAAGAAAATGTACAAAGCCAGGAAGAACAAAAACAGCGAAGTAAGCAACCAGACAGACCCTTTCTCAGATGAGCTTCTGAAAATATTGAAAACAGACATTCTACAAGCGATAACTCCTGAATTCCAAAACCGTGGAATTCAAGAGGTCTCTGAGTCAACTGAAGCCCAAGTGAAAATAAACAATCTGCTTAACAAGACAATTACTGAAGCTCAGGAGTTTCCAAGAGAGTCAAGAGTTGTCTCAAACTGTGGCATGGATAGCCAAACCAAAACCCCCACAATAGATGCAAATCTGGCAAATCAAATAAGCAAAGTAAAGCTAAACAAAACTGACACTGACGAGCTGGAATGCACAAGTTTGAAAGAGACGGTCAGTGGAGAAGAATCATGTATGGACATTAGAGAGGATTGTGGATCTCCACACAAGGAGACTGAAGAATATTGTGAACCAAGTGTGAATGTAGATGTGGTTGAAGAAAAGAAAGAAGTCCCAGGGAAGAAAGTTGCACAGGAAATACTTCAAACAGTGTCAGTCAAGATAGAATGTGAGAAAACAAGAGCCCCTTCAATGGAAGCAGATGATCCTCTCTCCGCCCCGGTCAAAGGTTTTCTCGACGACGATGCGACGTTTTCACAGCTCTTCCCCAGAGACGAGGACACAAAGAGGAAAAAGCCCCCTCGAGTTTACAGCAAGAAAAACAAAAGACAGAAGCTCTCCCCTGATTCACATACGCTACAAGACTGCCCTCCTTCACAAGACCAATGCGCTGACAATCAAACTGACAAAACATTGAACAACACTCAAAGCAACCACTGTGAATATGAGACAATATCTATTGATGATGCCATCATGTTGAATATGTGCCACAACAGCTCATTGAAGGGGGATGCCAAGACGGTGTCAGAAATCAATCAAAGTGTCAGTGATCATGAAAAAATCTCTGACAACCACGAGAAGCCTGTCAGCAACCACTTAAAACCAATTGAAGGCTCTATTGATAAATTCTCAGTGGAAATGAGCGGGTTGAGTGACAATAAGAGTCTACCTGCTAAGGACAAGATATCTTCTGACCCAATCAAATCCAAAGAAGATGTGCAGACCACACAATGCTCAGTGAAGCCTCCTCATGCCCCCCAGCCTCCAGAACCAAGTGTCACAGACAATGTTCCCAATTTCCACAGCATTGACATTCAAAACATCAAGACCACATTTCAGCTGCCTGAGATCCAATTCTTTGAGTCTAGTAAAGACATTACAGTGGGTCCTCCCATAGCTGCACCTGACCCAGAGAACAAAGACGCAGAGAAATCCAAGAAACCAACAGAACGCAGAGGCAGGAAGCGTCAGGATGGCAGCATAAAGGTGAAGGAAAAGGAGTACAAGTGCAAGGTGTGCTTCACCTGGTTCCTCACACTGGGAGAGCTGAACTTCCATAAGCTCTCGCACAACCCCTCCCCGCCACCCACCTGCTATATGTGTGTCCAGCGTAAGTTCAGCTCCAGGGAGCAACTGAGAGACCACTTGAGAGAGAAACATGCCAAGAACAAAGCAGGCATCTGGACATGTGGGATGTGCCTGAAAGAGATATCAGATGTCTGGATGTACAATGAACACTTGCGCGAGCATGCCACCCAGTTCGCCCGGAAGGGCCAAACACAGGGGTCGATGTTAGGTATTCCAGGCACCCTCATGCAGGAGACGGCTGTGAAGAACTTCATCACCTCCATCATGCAACACCGGCCCTCCAAAGCCAACAAAGAATCCACCAAAATCCAAAAGGCTCAGGAGAAACCAGCCATTCCTGACATGCCAGTGGGGGAGGAGAAGCCTGCTGCTGCAGAGAGAGTGGAACCCAAGGTTCAGAAATCCAAAAGCAATAACGGAACCAGTGAGAAGCCAGTCGAGGTCCCCCACAAAACAGACACTCCTAAAAATGTTGAGATGCATCCTAACTGCAAAGATCCCTCCAGAGACTGCCATCACTGCGGGAAACAATTCCCTAAGCCATTCAAGCTCCAGAGACATCTTGTGGTTCACAACTTGGAGAAGATCTTCCTTTGTCACAAATGTCCTATTTCATACCAGGAGGCCCAAGAACTAAAAGACCACCTAAAGACAGTGCACGAGGAGATGGAAGACTTGGACTCGAAACATACCACCCTCTACACCTGTGAGCTCTGTGCTGATGTTATGCACGTGATCAAGAAATCCTTCATTTGCAGCACATGCAACTACACCTTTTCTAAAAAGGAGCAGTTTGACCGTCATATGGAAAAACATCTGTTGGGGGGAAACAAGATTTTCAAGTTCAAAGGGGTGCTGAGACCTGTGAAAGCAGCTGCCTCTAAAGACGACGCGACGTCAGACTTCCCCCCAGGCAAGAAGAGGAAAATCATGAGCGACTGTATGCAAGAAAACAGCTCAGACAGTGGGATAGCCAGTGTTGGCTCCCTGCACCTGAACCCCAGTTCTGAAATGCCTTCTTCAAAATCAAATGTAACCGTGGCTGACGACTCCACACAGACAAGCACCAACGTCTATCGCAACGACCCACAGAGTACGAGTGTTAAAACGGAGGACGACGCTGAGGAGTATCCAGACCCCTTTGGTGAGCTCGATCAATGTTCCTTTCACAATGAACCATCAGAATCTGAATCTCCCCAGATAGAGGAAAGATATCCTAGCACGTTGCCAGTGAAAGAGGGTTGTGAAAGACCCGCTTCTGAATTATGCGATGTTAAGGAGGAGGAGGAGGAGGCGGTGGGCAGCCCGGCAGAGACAACATCTCGTTGGTTAGCCGCTAACGAGATCAGTGACGTGGGACAAGAGCGGGTGAGAGAAAAGCCCACCTCAGCTGAAAGCAGCACAGATGGCGCCAGGGAAAAAGCATCAGAGAGTAGGTGTTCAGTCGCATCCAGTGAGGATTTGCCCAGTTCAACAAGAAATACACCTGTAGCAAACAACCAGACCTCAGAAAAGTCTCACATAGATCAACAGCGTGACGATAGCCAGGGGAAAGAATGTTACAAGCCTAATGGCAGCAATGATGGCAAGCAGGATACTCTATTAAACAGTTCTGAGCCGCAAGCGAGCAGTCCGACGAAAGACAAAATGTGCCTGATGAAAACCAACGAAGGCAGTAGAACCAGCACGACAAGGACATCGGAACCAACTCAGACGATCAAAGGCTCATCAAACAGCTCCGACTTAATCGAGGACAGGGAGTCTCTGAGACAGCAAAAGAAAAGGAAAGAGATGAAGTCTCCATGTAGCTCGCAGAGAATCTGCTCTCCTGCTACGCGCGAGAATCTTGATATCGACGCAAAGGCGAAAAAAAAGTTTCGCCTCAACAAGAGCGAGAGCCCTTCGTCGCAAAAGAAACAAGACGGCCCGAGCGATTACTCAGTACTCTCATCAGTCAGGGACGATGTTGTGAGCAACAAGATTATCTCCAAGAGCAAAACGTCCAACCTGGGTTTGCAGGCCAAGAGGGGTTTGCTTGACAACTGCCTACCAAAGAAAGCAGAGATTGTAGCCCATGTGAACGGGGATTGCAAAGCGAAAAAGGGAACTTTAGGACGTTGTTTGCAGTCTCCAGTATCTAAGGGGTCGTCAACTCCTAAGAACAATTCTCTAAATAAGCCTCGGCCGAAGATGGGAGTCAGGTCAATGGAAAGCCATTCCTACCGGACCGCAGAGTCTCAGAACCACCTCCTGAGCCAACTATTTGGCCAAAAACTCACTAGCTTTAAGATTCCTTTAAGAAAGGACACATCGGAATCAATGAACTGAGGGGTGGGTTGTGGGATCTGTGAAAAGGAGACTGCATTGTTTGCAGTTACAAATTATTATGACAATTCATTATGGTGAATGAGATTGCACAGCTCTTTTCTGTGAAATGAAATTCTTAATACTTGTATAGTCACTTTATGTCTTCTTTTGAAAGGTGTTTTTTTTTTTTTTACAAACACAAATTTACAAATGTGAGGACTGATTAACTTTGAGTCAACGATGCTTGTTGGGCTATCAGCTATGTTTATCTGCTAATTCTTTTTTTTTGGACAATTTCCATTTCAGAGATTATATTTCATCCATACACCTAAAGGAAAGAAAAAAATAATACTTGAAAATACATTATATTTTTTCAAGAGATGCGAGTTTTGCATTCACAAAATATTAAGAGTTTATTGTCTTATCCTGTAAAAGTACCGCATAAGAGTTTAACTAATCTAGAACTTTTGTTGCTGCACCTTTTTTTTCCAACATGCTTACACAAAGATATCAAGCAGAACATGTTCCGCCTTTTGCATTTTGCTTTACTGTACTACATTGACTACATCGATTCATTCTATTAGCCGTTTGTATGAACATAACATGGTGCTGCGACATGTACGTTTTGTATGGTAATGTGAATGCCAATGTCCTCAGCAAGGAACGCAAGAACCTTTTGCGATTACAGCAATCCAACTGTTTCTCTGTAGCGGTGACAGTAATCCAGCTGGTTCTCTAGTTTCTTCTAAATGGTAATGATACTGTGTACCCTCCCAGCAGTCCAAGTGTTGGCTGATAGGAAACAAACATTAAGGTTATCTTTGGTATGAACTCAGGTGCATCCAAGGGCCCGCAAGCGGCCCTTCAACCTGTATTAGGAGTTCATCCAACGCACTGATACCGCCACACACAAAAATCACACACTCAGTGTCATCCGTGTCCGTACTCCAACTTTTTAATCAACCATTGTATTTGCTAGAACACAAAAAAAGGTGCTGTATCCTGTTCATACTGTATCTTATATTGTATAATAATGTAGGTAGTTTATTTTCTGGTGTAATGCTTCATGTCAAAGATTTATTTTAATAATGTGTATAAGGGACAAAGAGCAAGCAGAAAGGGAAATGCAATGCCTGCAGGCTGTCAAGTGGTTCACCAAGTGCCCCTTTTCAAGTTGGCTAATAAAGATCTGTATCGGTGGCTCCCGGTTCCTGTCTTCCTTCTTGACACTTTGCTTCACGCATGTTCCGAACGCCCACGTTCATTTGCACAACATTGAGGCTGACCGCTTGTCACGTTGACCTGGCATTTGGCTCTATATTTGTTATGCCTCACATCGGTTCAATCATTATTGTTCTTAATGCATCATGCCGTCTTCGTTAAGAAAACAAAGCATTCTCTCGTGTAAACACGAAACATGTCAGGCTGGCCAAACGGTCCACAGTCATACATCTGCAGCAGGACAGGCTGGTGCGTCTCCAGGCAGAACCAAGTACAAATACGACAAGTTGCTCTTCAGCGCTTGAATAAGCAAACACATCTTGAAGATGAGCATGGCGGGTTGTTGTTAGCTCGGGGAGCAGTCAGAGGTGACCCGTTGTGGGGGAAGGAGCTTCTCTTACATGTGGTTCTCTCACAGGGTCTAAAATGGCTTCTGTTTCCATGTGAGCTTGGTTCAACATCACATAGGAATAAAAAGCCATAGCAGACAGAGCGGCATGAGTACAGCAGGACCATCAGCGATGCGATGAGGCAGTGTTTTCACACCTCCATGATATAGGAGACCTGGGGGGCGAAATAGAGCAGGGGTCATTTATATTTTAGACGGTAGAGGAAGGCACACAGACAGGAAATAATGGTAATACATAAAAAATGATGGGGTTTTGTTTGTGCAGCGCTTTTGTAGACAGTCAAATATTTGACAACTGCTGTAAAATACAAGAGTAAAAAATAAATAATCAGATATGAAATAAAAAATGAAAAAAAAAAATGAATATTTTTTTTTGGAGCGAGTCCAATGGGAAATAATGTCAATCTTTCATTTCACAATGTTTTGATTTAAATTCCCGGTAATGATTTCTTGTCATTGCATGCGGGGAAAAGATGAGTGAAGATATGAAGACAGGCACGGTGGTGGTTTGCTGTATGCCCAGTGGCCAATCAAGCGCAGCCCAAAATGAACAAAGCTCCTGAAATGAATCAGATAACGGTAACAAGATATTTTAGAGGAGATAAGAAGCCCTATAATTGATTTGTAGCTGTGCTTAGTAAATAGCTCCATCAACACATACTGACTTAACAAATAAATAAAAAGTAGTTTTGAATATGAGGATGGCAGACTGTCCACTACAGAGGGACAGCATGAAATGAACCACGCATTCATTCACTCATTAACTGTTGAATCATTTCTACTTCAATGACTTGAAATTATTGCACAGCAGGAAGGCTGGACCCTTGTAAAATAATGTCTAGAAATTAATTTAGATGTAAAGACGGGATTGGCTTAGACACGCATGAACATATTCAGAAAACATGTGTTTCAGTGTCATGAAAATATATTTCCAGAATATATTTACTGCAAATAAATAAATGAAATGAGGCAGGGGCCCAACATGTGATGTGGCTGTCAGTAGTGGCCCCTGGGGGCTCCACAGTTGGGTGCTGCCGTCTACAAAGGATTGTGAAAGAGGGAGACTATTGAGTGGAGCGCTCATCATTAAAAGACAAGTCCTTCCATGAAATCAATCCGTTGTGCTGCTCCACACGTAGCTGTGTCTTCCACTCAGACTACCGAATCTTTTCCTGTTCCAGACTGTCCTAGACCCCAGCATGGACCTCACTCTGGACCTCGGCCTGGACCCGAGCCTCACTCTACAGATGGAGAAAGAGTGGCAGGAGCTGGCAGCAGTTCAAATTAATTCTGTCACCATTCAGCCTCCAAGGTGTCATATAGAATGTGCTGTCAGGCGTCTGCTTGTTATCTGATCTATAAGGAAATCCTCCAGAGACGCCGGTGGAAACGTGACAGTGACGCGTTGCACATTGAGGTAGAGTGACATTATCAGTAGGCACGGCCTTGAAATAGCACCGCCTTTGTTTCTCCCTGGCTCTCTCTCTCTGTCTCTGTATCCCCCCCTCTCTCTCTCTCTCTCTCTCTCTCTCTCTCTCTCTCTCTCTCTGTATCCCCCTCTCTCTCTCTGTCTCTGTCTCTGTCTCTGTATCCCCCTCTCTCTCTCTCTCTCTCTCTGTATCCCCCTCTCTCTCTCTGTCTCTGCCTCTGTCTCTGTATCCCCCTCTCTCTCTGTCTCTGTCTCTGTATCCCCCTCTCTCTCTGTCTCTGTCTCTGTCTCTGTCTCTGTATCCCCCTCTCTCTCTCTC
>JAOPUD010000162.1:7447506-7461526 GCA_027122715.1 Trisopterus minutus | reverse complement strand
TCAGAATCAGAGCTCTCAAAGGAAAGAAAAATTAAAAATAATGATAAAAACAGTTTGTTGTTCCAGCACTTTGCACAAAAGTGCTGGAACAACATAATGCTCTGCATTATCTCCTATCATACACTCCACCGCCACTAATGAAACAAAACTATTCTCTGCACTCCACTCGCTTTCCTCCACTCGCTCTTCTCAGCACTCAACATTCTGCTGCAGCGGCTCCAATATCGAACGCACGCTTTGATCACTCTCCTCAGCCTCACCTTTTTTTTTATAATTTTTTTTAAAGTCGCTTTGGATTAAAGTGCCTGGAAAAAAAACAAAAAAAAACCGTCTCTATAAATACGAAAAATGTAAACACACGTCGTTCGGCGCGCACTAATCTCTGAGGGTCCAGGCGGCTCGCCTACGCGCGACGGCTCCTACCTCCCAGGGTGGCGAAGAAGCCTTCGATGTTGCAGCCGCCGACGCCCAGCACAAAGTAGCCGTGCAGCGCCGTGTACAGCGTGACGGTGAAGCCCCCCACCACCATGAAGAGGTCCGCCACCGCCAGGTTCAGCAGGATGTAGTTGAGCGGCGTCCGCAGCTTCTTGTTCTTCACCGTCACGTACAGCGTCAGGAAGTTGACGGGGAAGGCGCTGGCGATGAGGAAGAGCATGTAGGCGGCCACCAGCGAGTACTTCCAGGGCTCGGCCAGGTAGTACTGAGGGTGCTCAAAGGGGCTACGCACCACCCCCGTCTTGTTGGACATGGGCACGTAGAAGTTGGGCCCTTCTGTGCCGTTCATGGCTGACGCTTGTACAAGTCTCTGTGTGTGTGTGTGTGTGTGTGTGTGTGTGTGTGTGTGTGTGTGTGTGTGTGTGTGTGTGTGTGTGTGTGTGGGTGTGTGAGTGTGTGTTACCTGCAATAGCAGTCTATTAGCAGATGTATTGTAAAAAAAAATCAGCTCCCTCGGTTCGCTGCTTAACAGAGGACTAGTAATTGCAGGCTGCCCGATCGTGTCGTGGAGGTGGAGGTAGAGGCTGGAAATAGATGTTGACAGGGTGGAGAGGAGAGCTCTGCAGCCCCCCGATGTGGCGCCAGCACCTTTTAACAGGCAGGCAGGATTAGGGAGGTGCAATGATGGAATTAGTTCACTTTCTCTCCCTCACACACACACCCACAAACACACACACACACACACACACACAAGCATACACACTTAGACACACACACGTCGAAAGTACTGCAGCTGCACCACACTCGTCCTCAGTCAAATAAATGGTGTGCATTCAAGGGCAAATAAGGTTCTCAAGGGCAGAGGTTTCGACCTTACTGGCATCATAAATGCTCCACGCCACAATGATGCATGTGCTGTTGGTACAAGATAAGATAACCCTGACTGCAGTCATCAAGACGGACCAAGACTAACATCATCTGCTGACTAACCGTGGGTAAATACGGTTGAGCGAACCCACGACATTTCCTCAACATCGACAGCTGTTTATTTAACAGTTTTTGTGTTAAATGTAGAGTATAAATACATGAGGTGTTATACAGAACATGTGTTCTTTTAAGGCTTTAGTTAAAGCAGGATGGTACATTAGCAGCTAACACCTTTAAAATATACATTAAACACATCAAAAAGCACTTTAGAAAATACAAAACCTTTATTAAAGTGTCAATTTTTTGCTAAAAAAAACAGTAACTTTTATACATTCATGTCTAAATATAGGAAAGCATTTCGTTTAACAACAGTATAAGAAAAAAAATACTTGAAATGCATGCATTTCAAGCTGCATGTCAGTCAGTCTCTGCCGCAGAAACACCCATAAATATATGCAGTTTGATAAATATAGTCTCGTTTTGCCTCGGTTCCTTTCCCTTTATGGTCCAAGCCAAAGCAGACTTCCCTTCAGGTGGTGAAGCCGTGGACAGGGCCCAGTAATCTGATTCTCCTAAGCCGATCGCGGTTGGCTGACAAAGCGCATGGGCTCACAGTGTGTAATTACCAACACATAGCCACTTTCATTCCAACCTAATGACATTAGATGATCCTCCTTCAAACAATAAATAAGATAGCTACGTTTATAAACTAAACCGCAGCACCGGTACCCAACACCAGACCAGCAGGGAGACGTCCCGGTGGAAGCTACGTGTGCGTGAGAGGTAACAGAAGGCAGGACCTGCGAACGATCCCCTCCGCCTCAGATCAATTTGGTTCGTCGATGGGTCTCCGGCAGTACGGGCAGCAGTTGTGCTGCAGCACCAGGAGCTCATAATCCTCGCTGTGGAACATCTGCAAACATAGCACGGCGCACAAAGCAAACACACACAACACACAACACACAACACACACACACACACACACACACACACACACACACACACACACACACACACAACACTCTCCCGACTCTTAATGACTTGTATCCTAACGCACTGTAAGTTGCTCTCGATAAAAGCGTCTGCTAAATGGCACTCTGGCAGAGGAAGTGAACCAGTTCAACCCTTTCTTCCTGCTGTGATCTTTGCTCAGCTGATGCCTGTGCACCCGACCGCACAGCCGGCTATTTACGTTCTTTTCTTTATGTTCACAACATGGGTGCGGACTGTTTGGAATGAGCCTAACCCTTAAACCACATCACGCAATCCAGCTCAGTTCACTCTGGGACAAGCCCGAGTTGGCACCCTATGACTCTCACACACCCCCCAATGATGAGCAATGTAATGCCTTGCATGTGTGGAGCAGTTGTTCAACTAATACACCCTCTGGTGAAGAACCATGTTCATGAAGCCCGTGACTCATGGGAGGCCGCGTTTCACAAAACAATAACAATGAAACATGCCAGAACCTGCTTGTATGCAAAAACAAATATTTCCACATAAGTCTACACTGAGGTGTAAAGGCTTGTTGTTGTTGCGTACTATGACCCGCCTAATCATTCAATTAGTAGATTCTATTAACCAAAGGGATTTACAGGGAAATCTTCTTTGGATCAATGTCATTAGGAACCAATAGGGCTGAGGGCTCATTCACACTGAATCAGGCGTTGTGGGGCGGGGCCAGACGAAGCAGCACTGCCTGCTCTGCCCCCTAACTCCCAACCAGTGCAGCTCAAAGGATCTCCCAGTGTTCAATAAAAACACAAAGGACTGCGTAAAGAAATGGGGAAACTGACATGTAAGCAACCAGCTTCAAGGACACGAAGAGAAGAAGAGAGGCGCTGGCGGGCGATTACCACTAACACCTGGAGCGGTGGGCGAGTGTGACTCCACGGCCCGTTTGTGTGACCTATGTGGTGGACTAGGTGGACCACGCCCTCCAGGGCAGGGCTGTGCAGCTCCTGACGGGACAAGGAGGCGGCCGTCAGTCGCCACAGTTGCTTGGTAAACAGTGGAAGGATAACAATGCCAACGCTAGGCGGTAAACAAGGTTCCTCAAACAAGGTCTTCCCGGTCCGATTGGCGGCTTACGTGATTGGCCGCCTCACGGCGAGCTCAGGTTGCGTTTCTCCAAAAGTTGATTTTGGTTCAACCACCGCCGCAGTTAAAACTCACTCGCCCCGTTCAAAAGGGGGTAGTGAAAACGGTTGAATAGGTTATTTTGCCGCAACCCCGATTCAGTGTGATGTGGGCCCTAAGACGGATCGCTCCAGGAGGGCCCAAGGTGCATTTCCTGTTTTATTTGAATAAATAAACAGTCATGACTGATGTCCTGTCCTCTCCTCCCCTCCCCCCCCCCCCTCCCTGGTCTCCAGGACACACGGTTGACCGTGACCCAGGCCGGCGGCCCTTCCAGCGGGGGTCAGGCGGTTTTCCACTTCCACTACCAGCTGAGCGAGCAGCACTCGGCCTGCTGGGACGCTCTCCTCCGCGGGGAACGCCTCTTCATCCAGATCCCCCCGGGGCAGCTGGCCGAGGGCAGCAAGGAAGGGTAGGTCAGGGGGGGTAGGTCAGGGAGGGTAGGTCAGGGAGGGTAGGTCAGGGAGGGTAGGTCAGG
This sequence comes from Trisopterus minutus, assembly GCA_027122715.1. Taxonomy (NCBI): domain Eukaryota; kingdom Metazoa; phylum Chordata; class Actinopteri; order Gadiformes; family Gadidae; genus Trisopterus; species Trisopterus minutus. The sequence goes on along the minus strand of JAOPUD010000162.1, from coordinate 7,457,547 downwards.
GGGGGTAGGTCAGGGAGGGTAGGTCAGCCCGGGACTGGGTTAAGTCATCATAGCGCGACTTCCAAGACTTAGGCAGAGCAGATGGTTGGCACCGTGCAATGCAACTTTCCAAAGTTTCCATCACAAACTACGGGGTGTGGCATTCTCAGCCATGGCACATAGCGAGCCTTTGGCGTGGCAGGCGCGTTTTCCTGACCACCAACATACAGAGATTGATTGAGATTGATTGCCTCCATGGGCATTCTATTCACCTGCCGGCCAGATTGGTTCTAAACACTCGCTGGGAGGGGGGGAGCTGAATGCCAGGTGGGCTACCCATACAGGGGATCACTCTCTGTATGTTGGTGGTTAAGAGGTAGGCTGTGAACGGCACATCCTGCGGTTTGTAATGGAAAGGCTGCATTGCAAGATGCCAACCGTCTGCGTTAGAACGCACCCGTCCCGAGTCACGACGTGAGGACTTAACCCAATCAGGGAATGCGATTGTGGGGTGGGTGTGGTGCGGTAACGAGATGTAAGAACAGCTGTAGCCGCTCTTGACAAGCAGTCATCGCACTTCTGTGTTGCATCGCATGTTAAATATGCTTGCGTCATTCTCACCCTCTACCCGTCTCTCTCCTCCCCTCTACTCGCTCTCTCTCCCTCCACAGGCTCACCGCTCTGCTAGAGTTCACAGAGGAGAAGCTCAAAGTCAACTTTGTGTTCCTCTGGTTCCATAACAGCAGAGCTGACCGACGTAAGGCATCCTGACACTTGATGACTTGTGATGTTTGGCTCTAGCCTGGCTGCTCCCAGACCGAGCTCAGTCCTAGACTGCGCTGCTGCTGTCATGTTCTTCAGCACAAGAGGCGTGGTCAACAGGCCGAGTTCAACGGACTCCGTATTGTAATTGGCTGCTTGCCGTCACTTTCCTGTTGTCATTGTGTAGAACCAGCCAACCGAATTCAGAACGCCGGAAGAACGGGCTGGGGGTACCCAGTCTAGTTTGGCACACTAGCAGGAAGGCTCCGAGGTCCGGTTGCTTAAAAGAATATTGAAGTGGCGCGGCAATAAATGCCACATGGATGAAATGGTTGAAAGTGTTTAGAACATAGTTTTGTACACAACGTGTCCAAGTGCATACATGCATTATTGTAAGATCCCATCATAGCACACAAACAAGTCGAAGGCCACATTTGCATGGACGTTTTCATTGTGAATGAAGTACATTACTTTTTCTATTTGATAGTGCGTGACTTTTTGTCACGCTGGTTTTGAGTCCAGCCGTGGCCCTAGCGAAGTTAAGATTAAGACAATTGTACTTGTGAGTCTCCTCTCCTTTACAAGTAGATTAACCTTCACATGATAAAGCAGATACTGCCATGTTGGTTTGACGATGAGTTTGGATGATGCTGATGATGATGATGCTGATTCTTCCTCCAGAGGCCATCATCAGGACGTTCCACTACATGGGCTTTGAGATGGTGAAGCCAGGCAACCCCGTGGTACCTCCCCGTCCTGACCTCGTCTTCATGGCCTACCCTCTGGAGGCCAGCAGCTCCGATGAGGAGTGACGCCCCGGCTACCATATCTGTCCTCCCCCACCCCGTCTTCACGGCCTACCCACTGGAGGCCGGCAGCCCAGATGAGGACTAACCCCACCCACCCCCCGGACGCCCCTGCAAACCCCACCTGTCCTCCTCCCTAACCTCATCCTCTACCGCTGATCCCTCCCTCCGGATCCGTCTCCCAAACTAACCCGACGACAGGAAGGGGAACAAACAGCGGAGTGCGAACACGCTCGGCTTCTTCTGCTGACTGTTTCCCTCTGGTTGGCAGAAGGAACAGATGTTGACATGGGTCAACATCCATGTTAACATCTGTCGGACAATATGGGTGAAGTCGCTCCTCTTTTAAGACTTTCAAGGCTTTGGGGTTGTCACCTTGTAGGCTGCACTTGGGCATGCTAGAAAGAAGCATGACGGGAGATCTTAGTAGCACACGTTTAGCCGACATTGTGTTTAAAAAGTAGTTTTGCATTAAAACTATACAAGTGTGAGTTCGGTGTGTCGAGTTTTCATGTGAATGTACTCAAATCGATATATATATATATTTAAAAGAATTGGCGATCATCCATCTAGCCATCATTCCAGCTAGCATCACTCACTTGCGGTTAAAAAAAAAATCTATTTTTTACGATCTCTTCGGTTAGTACCGAGATGTGTGTTCCTGGCACATCACGCATATGTCGTACACCCCCCCCCCCCCCCCCAGGGGTTACGGCAACGAGATAACTTTTAACCCGACACGGGTTAGGCATTTACAGGCTTCCACTGTCAGAGGAACTGACGCTGTCTATTCCAACCAGTTTGTTTGTTTGTTTGAACTATCCGCTAGCTCATACCTTTCCCGGTCTTCGTGAACTGTGCTGTAGCCGTGACCCTGCTGGAGGGGAGAGCGTGGGCCCTTTGTGCCTAAAGAGAGGAGTGCTATGTGCTTTTATACTCTTGAGTCTTATTACTGTAGAATGTGTTGATTTTCCTGTGCACACCCAGCACCGTGGTATAGAAAACACCCTCAGCAGTCAGCACCTTAATCGTTTATACAATACTGTTCTTTTGTTTTCGTTTTCTTGAACAAAAATAAAGCCAAAGACTTCATTCTGTGTCCGCAAACAAAGTCAAGTTTATTTTCAAGGGAGATCTTTTAAAAACCAAAATAAGCAATGTGGGTGGAAAAAAAGCGATATAGATTAGACATACCGTCTCTGTGTGTCAACTTATAAGAGGGCAGATAACCTACTTTGAGAATCCTCCCGTTTCCTTTGTGTTGGGGTGTTTGGATTTTGACCTAGTTTGCATGTGCATAGATGAGACGCCTCTATACTGCTGAGTGGCCTGTGACTCAAAAGCTGTTAAACCAATGTCAATATCTGAATCTTTTCAAAAGTGTATTTTTATGTAAATGTCTGTTTTTGAGAGGGGGTGGGCTGTCGTGGTTGACAGTTAAGAGTTAAACCATTCTATGACACACTTGTATAATTTAGATAGGCCTACATTTGTCCGTGTGAGCGATAAATAAAATGCATATCTATCTGAAGTAAGTCATTTTCTTTTAACAAAATAGACTTAAGAGAGCTCTGGAAAATTATCTTCAAACTGGCCTGATTTACTCAAAATACCTCAGTAATCTGCAGTGTGTTGAACTCCAGCCACTGCCATGCCCTGCAGACAGTTGTCACTTAGATGTCTGTAGGGCAAGCTACACTTATAACTGTCTATTGAGAGCGGTTTGAAGCACTTATATACTTAATACTTTTAACAAAGTCATGTGTAGACAGTCGTTGGAAGATTGACAGACGCTGTGGGCTGGTCAGTAGGTAGGTAACAGACATTAGTTTAGGCCTGTATTGAGTGCTAGATGTTCTCGCATTTGATTGAACAGAACTCATGGTTAGGTTGGGGACGAGAGCGGCTTCCTGCATCAGGGTTTGGGTTAACTCCCCATTTCCAGGAAATCGCTGGCACTGCTTGCCATGGATTCTCGGTCTCTTTAGTCATATCCTACTCCCACTAATAATGCTCTACCCATACACCGAGCTGGCTTTATCACGACCGATCATAGGTTACATATTTGTTTTGGCTTGAGTAGGCTATAATCGTTAAGTAGGGCCAACTGTGTATTCCCAAAATGACCCTTGATACTTATTTCACATTGATTAAATCAATATATATTATTTACTAAAACACTCCCGAAAGAACGGACTACATCTGGTCACACTTCCTTATTGGGATCTGAAGAACAAGAACCAGTGGCGATAGTAGGCCAACACGATGGCTAAGAGTCCATCTCTTCTTCAAACATAGCCCTGCACATCTGCATTATTAAACCAGCCCCGCCTTAGCCATGGAAAAGCAGTGATGACGGCATTCTGAGCACCTGCTAACCATTCCCCCCACATAATACATCTGGTGGATGTTTTCACCCAAAGCACCTTCAGGGACAACAAAGATCACCGTGCTGTTGTGGCAGATGGCGTTAAAGAACGAAAAAAACTCAGTACCTGATCAATCATCCGGGTTTATTTTAAGAAAAAAACGACACAAGTGGAGCAACAATGTGCTCCTAACAATCACACAGTCATACACACGCAGGTAAGCACTGAATATAGGGGGGGAGGGCGGAGGTGGCCGTAGGGGACGCACTACTTGTCTTTCTCCTTCTGCTCCTTCTCCTTCTTGGCCTTCTCCACCTTGGCCTCCTCCACGTCGTGCTTCTTGATGAGCTCCTCCACCTCCTTCTGCTTCAGCACCTTGATGCACGTCTTGCCGTTCTCCCGGGTCAGCGTCGCGATCTCCACTGAAACCAAACGGACGTTCGTTTCCTAACCAGCGGCAACTCGAGGGCTTTACAGTTACTGCCTCTCATTCACCAACTCATGCACACTGACGGCGGTGTGGGCCACGCAGGGCAAACAGCCAGCTTGTGGTTAGTTGTCTTGCTCAGGGACACCTCGACACTGGGAGAAGACAGGGATTGAACTAGCAACCAAACTACTCCATCTCCTGAGCCACTGGCACTAGAAACCAAACCTTGTAAATGGTGGTTCCATTGTTCCATAGTTGAAAGAAAATTTGAATATAGAAATATTGTGCTTGACTATGGTCCAACGCTTTCTGCATGTCTGTACTTTAGTACACACGGAAGCTAGTGAGCACTTAAAAGGGCTTTGCTTATTATGTACTCAATTCATCCATGCACCCTTTGGGTTGTATCTTCATTGTTGTATGCACTTCCGAATGCTTCGGGGAAAAAAAGTGTCTTATTGTGCGGCGGCTACTTTGTGTTTGGCTCCCGGCCGAGAGGTTCTGGGTTCGATTCCTTTGATCCTAATGCCTGCGATTGAGCAGCTGTACGCATCCTTGAATAAGTAGCAGCTGAAGGAGACGCCAACGTTTGGGGAAAGGAGCAAAACCACAGCCCCACTCGGTCAAACTCCCCTTTGAGTTCTCATGTGGTCTGACTGGAGAACACCTGCTCAGGCATAAGGGGAGCGATAGAGTTACAGCTCCTCTTTCATGGCCTCCACTTTGAACACTATCTGCGCTCACTCTTATCTTGTGACTCCCTTCACCAGATAAGACATCAGTGTTGCAGGGTCTCTGGCAATACACAACAGCTCCTTGTTTGAACAGTAACATGAAATGTTTGTGCACATCATGAGATAATCAGCCAGACAATCGTCCTCCCAACAACACGGATTAAAGCAATAGATGAAGACAGGGTCTCTGTCTCTCAGCATCTAGCTGTGGGCTTTCAAGTTCAGCCACAGCTCTTGTGAACTGTTACATTCATCTGCCTTGGTAAGAGTGAATCTCCACATCGACCATTTTTTGTCTATTATTTTGCTTTTCCTTTGAGGTTTTATCATTAAATCCCCTTTTATCTTGTTACTTCATTTCCGTGTTGAGAATTCACACGCCAGTTAAGTAACTGACCCTGAATTACCGTAATCTATCTAAATTCTGTTTCATGGAGTGGTGCCCCAAATCGACGACACGTCATTGGTATATTGAAGGCTCCTCCACACTACGCTTCAACGCCTACACCCCGCCCTGCTCCTTACTGAGCCCACATCCACCCATTACCCATGCCCAGATCAAGTCCTCATTTTCTCCTGCCCACCAGGAGCTCAGAGACGTCGGGCACTGACCTTTCTCAGCGGACAGCTTGCTGACGTCCATGGTCTTGTTGAGGACTTTGACAGCGAGGGCCAGCGCTGAGGCAAGAGACATCTCTCCCTCTTTGAAGTCCTGCTTCAACATGGACACCGCAGACTGTAGGGAGTACAGGTAAACACCACATGTTAAAATTAAAGTACCTTTCAAGATAAAATGCTGCTTCAAAAGCTCATTATGTTGAGGATGGTCTATAGAAAACACTGTTAAAACCATACATGTACTACAGGTAAAATAAAGAGGTATTGTACTGGAAAGCCCAGCCACAGTGCTGATAGCCGTCGTAAAGGAAAGCAATTTAAGGAGCTCAACACAAAGCAATGCAGCAGGTTACACAATCACTAGTGTGGTGTGATCTGTAAGGACACAACACCCTGTCTGATGCTGCATCCCAATCTTGTTTGATTACCAATTTACCTCTACCTCCTTTAAATAGAAAGCTAGCTTGACAATCCCACTATCCAAGGTCAATCCCACTATCCAAGGTCATGGTCAAGCACGGAAGGATCCTTGTTCTGGTCAATACCTGTTCCTACTCAGGTTAATAATGTACATAATAACCATCACCCTCCATCTGAAGAATCAGTGGATGGGCGCCCTCTGTCTACCGTATATGGAATCACACGTCTGCCCTTAATTATGTTTTTGTGTGCATTTGAGGACAGGACAGTCTGTCCTTTCCATCAATTAATTGATCGAGAGATAACTAGGAGCAGCAAAGAACAATGTGTGTACCCACCATTGTGAAATAGTGAACGTTTGTCACAAAGGGTTTTTGTTGTATAAAACATGTTCACCATCACACAAAATGAAACAAGGGCCTGCCACTGCATTGGGTTTGATTGGGCAGGGCGGGCGACCCTGACCCCGCAGGACGACTCACGGCGCTGTTGTTGCCGATGCAGGTGGCCTTCCAGCCCCCGTAGTTACCGCTGGGGTCGCTCTGGTACAGCTGGAACCCGTAGTGCTTGTCCCAGCCCATGTACAGCAGGGACACGCCGAACGGGCGCTTCCCTGAACACACACACACACACACACACACACACACACACACAAAAGAGTGGGAGGAGAGCGAGAAAATACAATTAGCATTACATTAATTATTACTAAGGTTGTAAGTTACTGCAAGTCCACGGATCTTTCAATTCATTTTTATTCATTTGATAGTATCCACAATGGACTCTATACTTTTGAATCATGCCCTTGATTTCCACAATAACGGAACAACTGTGAATATGAGTATTTGAAAGGGTTCCTTCATTAGAAACATGCTGACGGTGCAGGACTGAGTGGAAAAGAGTTTATAGGGAGCAATCAACAAGACTAAACACGCTGGGTTGGTATGTGTTGCTGTGTGCAACAGCCCAGAGCAAACTACTTGTTCTACTGATGTCCCAGCACCCCTGTCAGCAACTACTTCTGATAGCACAGAGGAAGGGCACTCACTCACTCACTCACTGTCCCGTTAGAAGCCCCACTGCTACACCACCAGGTGTGATGTAGATTAGCCAGTACAAGACATCTAAAAATCTACCCTTTTATGAAGTCACACATGGGAGTGTCCATAACGGATAAATCAGCCTACAAGTTGGTACAGTCCACTTGGTAGGCCTGTGTGTGTGTGTGTGTGTGTGTGTGTGCGACATACCTCCAAACTGGGTGTAGGCCTGTTTGATGTCACACAGGGCGGTGACCAGCTGCTCGCAGGGCATGGGCTCCTGGTACTGCAGCAGGTATCTGGAGACGGGACGGGGACTCGTCATGCTGCCCTACCCGCTACTTATGTTTCTAACACAGGGTACTCACTATGCGTGTGAGGGCAGAAAAAACTAAAAAATTCTTAGCAATATATTTTTTACAACATCCTGCATTACCCAGAAAAGAAACCTGACCAACTATATCTGAATATTTGCTTTTTTGAACTCAACATGCATCACTTTCAATTAAATTAATATACTAATTGTTACTGTAAAATGTCAGTTTATCTGTGAATACTAGTGGACATTGACATCACTTGCTAAAGTAGTCCTTTTATTGTAAAATATGCTCAGGGAGGAACCTTCGACATACGCTTGTATGATAGCAAAAATAAACAATAGTAAACACAACCAGAGAACCCAATTGCATATAGCCTAGCATCAAGCATCACATATTGAGTGGCTCACCTCTGGGCTATTAGCCTCAGTTCATTGGTTAGCACATTAGCATCTGATGTGATTCCAGCCACGCTGCACGCTATGTCTCTGGAAGAGAGAGAGGGACAACGCAAAGAGATGAGATAGAACGACAAGATATAGCTTCAGGTGTGTTTTCTTAACATAATTATTGGGAAGTGATCACCCAGTACACAGACAATACTGGGTGATCGATCATACTGATTTACAATAGTCAGGCTAGAACTAAAAAGGTAAAAGGTGCCGAGTCTGAATTGGCAAGTTACAGGCCAGTCCATGTTTAGAGGTTTACCATAGAATCACAATCCTGTTACTCTAAAAGACATAAAACAGACCTAATAAAAACATCATATTCTGATACACTACAACAAATATTACAGTTATATTTATAGTTATAATTATAATATTACAAATATTATAATATCGGAAATGGGTAAGAGATATAAGTATATGACTAAAAAGATCTAAACAGCAACTACTCACTCATTGAGTTTGTAGATTTTTTCTGAGAAGAACACTTCGTCCAACAGCTTGTGAATGTTCCGCCTCTCAGCAGCCAGCAACACGCCGTCATTGGCTAGAATTCCGAGGCAGGTTCCAGCGTGGCCAATGGCCTCCATAGCATACTCCACCTGGTACAGGCGCCCTACACACACACACAATTAATATACATATCAGACCATGACACAAACGAATAATTTAACAGAAATAACCTTAAGTGTAACTCAAAAAAAATCATATTGTTACCCACTACAATCATACTATGTAACCCAACTGGCTATGAATTCAGTAAAGGACTGTGCAATGTCACGTTAGAGGCTAGGATGTTAAGAGTCCCAGCAGAGGGGTTGTGGGTTCGATCCCCAGTGTTTACAGCCCACCTAACTGTAGGCTCCCATTAGCTGCACAGAGAATCACACTCACCCTCAGGCGAGAAGATGGTCGTCCGGGAATCATATCGGCGGGACTGAAACAGAATTTATCCAATTCTGTATTATTCTTCAATGCATTTAAATAAAGACAAAAAAACAACAACAGGTATTGTCACAATTTTTCTATTTTTGAAAGTGTTTTAGTGAACTCACCATGTTTGATTGCGGTCGGGTTGCGTTGCTACAAGGGACACAAAACTTAGAATGAGTTGATCTGAATCACATGAACAGAGGATGAGTTATGGGTTAATCACAGAACAGAGGATGAGTTATGGGTTAATCACAGAACAGAGGATGAGTTATGGGTTAATCACACTGAACAGAGGATGAGTTATGGGTTAATCACACTGAACAGAGGATGAGTTATGGGTTAATCACTGAACAGAGGATGAGTTATGGGTTAGTCCCACTGAACAGAGGATGGAGTTATGGGTTAATCACACTGAACAGAGGATGGAGTTATGGGTTAATCACTGAACAGAGGATGAGTTATGGGTTAGTCCCACTGAACAGAGGATGAGTTATGGGTTAATCACTGAACAGAGGATGGAGTTATGTTAGCCTCAGACTGAAAGTGAAAGCGTTAGCTCCTAGCTCCTAGCTCCTGATGTCTGACAACACAACTTAACCCCGGACCGTGGATTAGATCAAACCCAGCGGCTGGTGGAGAGTACAGAGTATATAAGTAGAGAGTGGTACTGCGCCTCTCTTTAACTTAATGTAAAGGACCCCTGTCCACCCGTCTGTCCAGAGGAGAGGAGGAGGCTAGCGGGCTAGCGTCCGCTAGCCCGCTAGCCCGTTAGCCTGCTAGCTCCTCGCAGTGATGAATGAAGCAGCAGATTTTAAACGCGGCAGCACAACGAGCCGCGGCGGACCGCAGCGGAGCTTAAAGTACAGGTCAGTACACTCTGTGAGTCTGCTGCATATATAACACACACCTAAAGATACACATTTAAAGTAAACCTCAAACGATCGTAAATTAATGTAAAATAACTTGACAGAAACAAACCTTGTAGCGTGAGTGTTGTTCCTCTCCTGTTCCCGGTGTGACGTCACCGGATATACCGCCCACGATGAGCGCCTCTAGCGGCCTGGAGAGGTTCTGCAGCGCGCCTCTAGCGGCCTGGAGAGGTTCTGCAGCGCGCCTCTAGCGGCCTGGAGAGGTTCTGCAGCGCGCCTCTAGCGGCCTGGAGAGGTTCTGCAGCGCGCCTCTAGCGG
>JAOPUD010000162.1:7318885-7326833 GCA_027122715.1 Trisopterus minutus | reverse complement strand
CTCTCTCTCTCTCTCTCTCTCTCTCTCTCTCTCTCTCTCTCTCTCTCTCTCTCTCTCTCTCTCTCTCTCCCTCCAGACGTCCGAGGGTAAAACGGTGGTCTTCTTTGACCTGGAGACCACGGGATTAGGTAGGCTACCACACCAACGCCTTCTCATGTTTATCCATGACCCTACGAGGCCGTGGTCCACTCAGGTCGTTTAGTATTTGCCAACTACTTGTTGATACATGGGAGGGTAACGGTACATGTGTACATCTGTCCAATCGTCAGCCACGTCTAAATAATGTAAAAAAAAAACATCTAATTAGGCCTACGTGATAATTACTAGTGTGTCATCAGTAATTAAGCTTTTGTGTTGAGTCTTATTTACAAAACCCAGCAGCAGGAAATAATTATCTTTGATTTTGCAGAAGAAATTAAAGGTTTGGTGTGTCTAATTAAGTGACATGGACTTGGCAGATGTGGAATATACTTTTTATCACTATGTTTTATTTAGCGTGTAATCCCATGAAAGTAAGAATTGTTGTATTTAACATTCAATGAGCCGTTTATATGTACGTAGTGAGTGCGGGTCCACTTCCATGTAGACCGCCATGTTGTACCACAATGTTTCTACAGTCGCCCAGAACGGACAAACACGCTAGAGAAGAGCGCTATGAAGCTATTAGATGTGTTCACATTATCTTTCTCACACACGCTCCAATGTTCCGACCTCCCGGTCGTATGCAAACTCCTCCGGCCGGACTCCAGCTGGACTCCTCTGCATGCCACCGAGTGGTCGGAACAATGGAGCGTCGGAGAAATGACACGGACCTGAAGTGAACTGACAGCTGTCTACTGAAAACATCTTTCTTGAATGCCATTACCGCCTGAGTTTGTTGTGGCTGGTGAGGTGAAGAGGTCAGCCGGTGGCTCTACTACCACTAGTTAGGGTACGGCGCCACCTATCGTAACCGGGGCATGACATGCTTCGGCCAATGAATCGATTTTCTCACCGCCGTGTATACTCGGACGATTGCAGTTGTCCAACTGAGGAGCACAGTCGAGCTGATTAAGCTGTGCATGTAAACGTACCGACTCGCACTCCTGCTCTCACACTCTCACACCCCTCTCAGAAACCTGGCGGTGTGAGATCATCCAGCTGGCGGCCATCAGTGGCTACCGCACCTTCAACGTGTACACCATGCCCGAGACCGCCATCGACAGAGGGGCCGCGAAGGTCACGGGCTTCAGCGTCCGAGATGGCGCCCTCCTCCTGCGCGGCAGAGCCGTGCCCACCGTCTCCTTGACCGAAGCCCTGACCGCCTTCCTTGGCTTCCTGGGGTCCTTGGAGCAGCCTGTGCTGCTGGCCGCCCACAACGCCCGGGGCTTCGACATACCAGTGCTCACCAGGGCCCTGCAAAGGTGCTTCCTCACGCAGCGCTTCCAGACGCTGGGCTCCAGATTCCTGGACACCTTCCTACTCAGTAAGGAGCTCTATCCCAGGCTAGATAGCTACTCACAGGTGAATCTGGTGCGGCACTTCCTGGGGAAAAACTACAATGCCCACAATGCATTGGAGGATGTTAGGGCTCTGCAGGAACTGTACAGTAGCTGGGGTCCTGTGGGGCAAGGGGCTTTGCGTCGGTGTGTGTTCTAGCAGCCAGGACGTGCAATCGAGCGATTGTTGACTTACATTTAGATTAAGGGCATTTCACTTTTATCCAAAGCATCTTACAATAAGTACACGACAAATGTACTTATTGTGAGTCGTTATATATCGCTGTCGGTACAATAAGGAGTTACTGAAGGAGGAGTTACCGACTTACCGAAAAACTTAACTGATGTTAATGTGTCCATCATGCATCAACTTGTTTTATTTTATCACAGTTTGATTTTACTTTCTGCTTTAATTGCTTTTGTGGTTTAAAATTCTATAACTGGAGTTCCCATTGGTATTTTTGTCTATTAAACCTATCATAACTAACTAATCTTTGTTTATTCTATCATTCAGTGTCAATGGATTGACATGTCATTGTTATTGTGGGATAGTCTTTACCTGTGAATGTAGTGGACGATTCAGGTGAGGTCCTGAGGAACTTAAAAAAATGCTGCCTGGTCACTATGATTTGTGTTTTGTGCAAAACCACAAAAGAAAATTAACAATTTCCAAACCTACATAATGGTATTAAAAAGTCATGCATAGTTAAAATATAATTTATTTTCTATATTTATTGATTGGGGAGCAGCACTGATCAGCACTTCATACACATATGCATGGTCATTAGTGTTTACATGTCACATATTTAATTAAGAGTGGACTCACGGTCTGTATGTGTTTACCTCTGATGGTTTTGTCTTTAGTGTTATTAATGTTTGGTTTATCCTTGGTGCTACGGGCCCCCTGGTACAGAAAAGACTTACTACACTGATCGAGATGGTTCCACAAGGCTAACTCTACTCTTCATAGAAAACCAAATCAGGTTTCTCCTCATAACAGTTATGATTATTGTTATAACCATCATGTTGTTTGGAGAATCACAAGGTAATCACAAGGTCCCGCAGAGCCGAAACTAAAATTGACTGACGGTCATCAGATTCAACCTCATCATCCCTTGATTGGTCTGAAATGGTCATATGAAAGAGGGAACCAAGCTTTCTATCAAACCTGCATAGATTTCAATGAAGGAAAATAGCCTATCACTTTAAATCTCACCTACCGACGTCTCGCGGTATGGACCTCCTGAGTGAAGACGGGCTGGGGTTTGAATCCCACGGTCAACAGCCCAAAGTCCAGCTGCACTTTCAAAATGAACAAAAACCGTAATATCTCCTGTGAGGTTTATTCGATCACTTCCAAACTCACAGCCCATCTTTTGGCACACTTGATGGAAAAATGTTTTTCGGGCCTAAAAAAACCCCACTTATTTTTTCTACTATTTCCATATTTCTTCTATATCTCCTGTCCGGTTTTCTGAGTCAAGGGAGCTTTAGGGCATTCAGAAGGTAGGAAGGATGGCGATGTAAACACAGGTGGAGCGTATAACACTAATTAGTTTCTGTTTCATTTAGTATCACGGTGCACCTGGCTAGACTATTTAAGATACCCACTGCAGAACCTTTGAACAAATACAACATGCAATCGATGTTACTTTACTGAATAAATCATTTTAAAAGCAAAACATCAGTCTAACATGACTGCTGGTATAACAGTATTTACTATTAAGTTATTGTTTGGAGAAGTAAATGAAACACAAGAACAGGTTTATACCACAGAAATTAAAGTCTTGTAATTCAATGTATTCACATTACAACATCCACATTGTTCAGCTTGTGACAATTTCTAATGGTCTTCAAACATATTCACTGTATGATACATAATACCAATAGGCACTTTCAGTAAGTCTGGCAATATAGAAGCTACAGTATAGTGTCTAAATTACAAAATGGTAAAAATAAATAATGTATATCTAAAGATTTTTTTGTTTTAATATTTCTGTACTGTACAGCATACATATTGTACAAAATGGAGCATCAACCTGCAAGGAAATCAATCATTTATTTTAACAAATACTGTATATTTGGACATAAGTATTTCTTCCTTGTGTAAGTATTGCTACATGTGGTAAGTGCAAGATACTAGTGAGGAAAACAGAAAGAAACAATTACTTAACCATGTGTCAACTATATAAAAATACATGTCTAATTTTTTAGGTTTACAGAATAGTAAAGCTTGTTTGGTTCCCATCAATAGAATTATAATACATGTCAATATGAACAGCAGTCAAATAATTTTAATCAAAACATACATGAATACTATATAAAAACAAAAACATAAAAAAAAAGCAAGCATAGATGTGGAACAGGTGTGACTGAAATCAAAATGGCTACCACTTCCACTTATCACAATACGTCGTGATGATGGCTAATACTACGGCGCCACTGCCTACGCAGGGCGCAGATCCAAGGGACGGGTAGGAAAATAAACATGCCAAGGGGTCGTCTGTGAATAACAACTACAGCCTTCGAAAGTCTCCCTCGTCCAACCTCCCAGACCGCCCGCCCGCCCGCTCCTGAGATAGAAAAGAGGAAACACTGGATAGCTCCAAAAAAGCGTTCTTTTTTTTATATAGGGAAGCACCTGGAAGGATGTAAATACAAACGCTGTATTAAGAGAACACACGTGCACATACTCACACATGCACACGACCCGTTGCAACGGGGTCTCTGTGGACTGACCTTCAATCTGTGGTCATTGTAATCCTGACACATATGGAACACTGGGGATTATCTGAGAGAAATCCTGTTTTTTCGTCGCCAATAAGCTGACTTGGCTGACGGTCGTACAGATGATGAGCAGGGGCATGTCTGGCTCCTCTTACTGACCGCTGGTCCAATGGTTCTTTCATGTAAGTAAGGCTCCTGTTGTTCTACCATCAAGACATCCCATCTTTACACTTGATGTCCTGCCATATGTTGCCCTTTTCACACACCACATATACATTGCATTTATGTCGTATTTGACTGCTGCTGCTGACCGCTGAAAAGGAAGTGCATATTTTGCCCACTGATTTGGCCAATCACACGCTCTATATACAACAGCGTTGGAAGCAAGGTCCGGGTTGATGTGATCGGACGGGATCACTTTAGTGCATTCTATTGATAGTGTTGATCTATCTATTGATAGTGGGCGGGGACTGCGTCGATCACGTGAGGTTTTCTATGGACATTTTTGAGGACAAATGCATTTAAATGTTTATGTGCACACTTAGACACCCCCCCCCCTCCCCCTCAAACTCAAACACACACACACACACACACACACACTTTCCCAACGAAACACACTCACATAGACACATGCACATAGACACACACTCTCACACACAACCATACACAACCAAATATTTGTACAACGTAAAGTGAAATTACTTGATTCTGTTATATCAGATATACTTGTACATATTTTTAACATTTTTAAATGCTAATTGCTGGAGATTAGTTCAAATGGTATTGATCAGGGAATGGGTCAATTGAGCGTCCGTGGTGATGAAGGGGGTTCATTTGTGAAGTGAAAGGGTACTAAGATAAAATCCTCAAATGTGTCCATGTTGGTCTCGATTCCCTTTGTAATCCACGTATAGAAAGTTGACGTCATTGTGGCCTGTTGTGAGAAAGCCACTCTGTAATGGAAATACAGCCGAGAGTGACGTTTGCAGACAACTGCTTTCATAAAATATTCCTTAATGTATAAATTGGCAGCAAATTTCTGCAGTCCTATGTTTGGAGCCGTGAGTCATCATCGTCTCCTGATATTAGCAAAAGAGTCAGTATCCCAAATTACATCTGTGATTCCGTACGGAAAATGGAAAGCTCCTTCAAAGTTAGTTTATACGGAGTATATCCTGATAAAATGTGTAATACACAGCTTCGACCCACCCTGTTTTGGAGTTTAATTTCCCTCATAGGCACACATTTCCCAAAATTCTACAGTGTTGTGTCCAAAGTGATGTGCTGGCAAATAAAATAGGAGTCTCTTGAAAAACAAAACAAACAAAACATAAAAAAACGAGAAACAACATGCCGCTTTCTCTCTCTTCCTTTCGGACGCCATACTTCCCGTTGTCTCTTTGCTGCTGCTTCTCCTTAAGTGTTTTTCTTTATGTTCTTTAGAGTCTGTCTGTGTCGACGGTGGCTATTGTTGTGTGTCTGCATCCTCCGCGCCCACGCCGGCCTCTGGAGCCTCCTCTGGCGCCTCCTCTGGCTCCTCCCCCTCCACAAGCTCCTCCTTGCTCCCTGGCTCCTCCTCCTCTTCATGGATGGCCAGGATTGCCTCGGTGGCGTTGCCGAGGCGCCCGGACTCCGCCCCCTGGGCCTGGGCCTGTTTCTGGGTCTCCTCGGCGGTGACCTTCTTCCACATCTCGTGGTTCTCCATCAGGTGCTGGGTGATCTGGCAGAACACCTTCCTCCTCTTCTTCTGAGCACTCTTCTCTGGAAACGGGAGAAGTCCACACGGACACTTTAGGATAAACACTTGGAGTCTAAACGTCGGGAGCGTGCTCAGGTTTTATAACGGCTGACGGATATTCTGTTGCGTTTTACAACCGACGTAAATCATATAATTTTCAACAAGCTCTACAGACACGTTATCACTATTCACTCTTGGTTTAAATCTGATGAAGTTGCATCTCAAACAACAGGCCGGCAGTCTGCTAGCTGAGGTCCGAGTCAAAGTATGGAGCGATGCTACGACAGCTATGCTACGACAGTGATGCTACGACAGCGATGCTACGAAAGCTATGCTACGACAGTGATGCTACGACAGCGATGCTACGACAGTGATGCTACGACAGCGATGCTACGACAGCGATGCTACGACAGCTATGCTACAACAGAGATGCTACGACAGTGATGCTACGACAGCGATGCTACGACAGGGATGCTACGACAGTGATGCTACGAAAACGATGCTACGACAGCGATGCTACGGCAGCGATGCTACGGCAGCGATGCTACGGCAGCGATGCTACGACAGCGATGCTACGACAGCGATGCTACGACAGCTATGCTACAACAGCTATGCTACGACAGCGATGCTACGGAAGCGATGCTACGACAGCGATGCTACGGAAGCGATGCTACGGCAGCTATGCTACGACAGCGATGCTACGACAGCGATGCTACGACAGCTATGCTACGACAGGTAGGCCACAGGCCGGTGTCCTTACGCGAGGCCTCGGAGCCGCTGGACCCATCCTCCTCAGCTGTATCATCATCATCCTCCTCCTCCTCCTCGTCCACCTCTTCCTTGTTCTCCGCCGGCTCCGCCCCCTCGCAACCCGGCTCCGCCTCCACCCAGTGGCCGGGGATTAGAGGAAGAAATGAGGAAGAAAAATAGAGAACTGGCATGTTTTGAAAGGCAGCGGGTGACTCATGTTTGTTCTGGAAGCTGCGGCTGCTGGCTGTCACAGTCTGGGTGTGTTGTGAGGATCAGCACAAGAAAGAGTGCACCAGCCCCCCCCCCTGCCTGTCTCACACACACACACACACACACACACACACACACACACACACACACACACACATCCATCCTCTCCTTTTCTTTCATTTAACATTCTACATTTCGATTTCATTCAATCGATTAATTTTCATACTTGCGCCCGGTTGGCTTCCTCTGAGGCGTATGGGGGGGAGGGGAGGCGTGCAGTGGGACCGGGGGCCGCTGCATTCCGATAGGAACGGGCGGTCCGCTCATATGAATGCATGTATGCATGCATATGCATCAGTCACACAGCAGCATTAGCAGCTGAAACAGTAAGACTGGCTTGCCTAAGAAAGGGCCGGGGTGGTGGCTCTTGTCCGCTCCATTCACACCAGAGTTAAACACACAGACCAGCATGCTAATGGGTAATCCCCCCAGGACCCCGCACCTTTGTCCCAGCCCGGAGAGGATGTCTCTCTCTGGGCATGGGGTGACAGCCACCAGCCTGTCAGCTAATGCTGGGGCTGCCGGGTGTCAGACACCCAGAGGAACCAACTCTGTGGACACAGGGCCCACGGAGGCTGCGCTGGTTCTACCGCCGCTGTCTGGCTGCTCCGACGCTGTCCTGGTTATTTTATGACTGCTTATCGGTCAGCTGCTGTTAGGTTTTTGTTTTATTGATCAGTGACTCATTTGTCTATCTGATTTATAAAGGAAGGTGACAATTCAGCAAAAAAGTCTTCCTAGGATCCACACACAACTGACACACACAACACATTACCCTTAATGTCAAACAACATAACACATAACCAATAACACAGGTGCCATAGCCCATATCACATCCCCCATATCACATAAGACCAAACACGGAACGCATAACCTTTATCACAATCACGTAACGCATTTCCCAAAATATAGGAACAACATAAATCATAAAACCCATAAAACATAATGGGAAACATAACTCATAACAGATAACCAATAACGCATG
>JAOPUD010000162.1:6883994-6897158 GCA_027122715.1 Trisopterus minutus | reverse complement strand
TGTGTGTGTGTGTGTGTGTGTGTGTGTGTGTGTGTGTGTGTGTGTGTGTGTGTGTGTGTGTGTGTGTGTGTGAGGGAAGTTTCTGTCTTCAGCATAACCGCACGTTCTTGTTCGGTCTTGTGACTTCTGAGTTCATCAGCAGAACGAAAATAACTTTTGATACTTTTGACACTCCCACGTTTGGCGTCAATGCACTGACCTGGCTGTCAGATGGAGGAGCCAATCGATCCGGGCATCTTCCGGAACACATCTTGGATGGACTGTTATTGGCCCAGCCCCCGCTGAGCTTGATAGCCTGACAAAAGTGACTATTGAGTGAAACAAGACCCAGGGCTCTCCTGTGCACACAGTGATTATGTTTTTTATCATGAGGTTCATACTTTTTTATCATAATGTTGTTTAATAATTAACCTGAAAACATACATGTAAAATGGAAGCTTCTGTTGTAAGAATAGCCTTCATATTGTGTATTTGCTGATTAAGTTTAATTCAACATTCATTTTGATATGGCTTGTATAATCAACTTTCCCATGTATTCCCTTTATTACTTTACCACCTACTTTATTGTAGCATTGCTTTCTGAAGGCTGCTCTTGTGACACAATTTTTACAGAAATATCCCACCCCCCAAACTTTCATATCCTGCGTTTATTATCTCCATTTTTATGAGTCCAGACTCCTAGCCAAAGATGGAAATTCTCCTGTCACTAGAAGGCCGCCTATCTTGTCTGTTGTCAATGAATCAGGGCAAGACAATCTCTGCCATGTCTCGCTGAATGATATTCGGAGGCATGAGGGGCCCTAGAGTTTATTGCGGATAGCCTATAGGCTAGCAATGATGGGAGGAGAGGAGCCAGCACGAATCAGCTGCGAAATGAGTCGTTCTCTGAGCCCATTCCTCTGCGTAAGCAGCATGTAGCCTAAACAGCACGAGTCAGGAACTCATTTTACCATGAGCCCTCAGCCCACGCCTCGATTCCCTGTTGACCCCAAGGGACAGTGTCGTCTGCGACGCAATAACCAGGCACGCGTTCAGCACCGTTTCCAAGCACCAAGAAACAGGCGGTCGGCAATTTAATCGGTTCCTTGGTTGACGGCAGCAGATTATATTGCTCGTAAATCATGGCGTATCAGAGACGGGTGTCATCACGTCGGCAGGGTGCTCAGGTGTTGTGCATTGAGTTGAATGAATAATAACCTCACCTTCATCCCCACACAAGGTAGAAGGAATTAGTCATCTGTTTTTTAATGGAGTTTTCTGATAAGCCCGACCTATTTGCACACAAAGCCACTGGCCGGACGTCATGTTCCTTCTTTCATCTCTAATTTCACACCATGGGCCAAATGCTGCTTGACATCAAACAAACACTATAGTTCTATATATAGCCCCATGTTCTCCGCATAAGATCAGGCACAAAGATGCTCTCGAATATTCATTAAAGCAACACGGTGGTCACTAAGCCTGATGGTCTCAAAGAACAAATAAGAGCCATGTTCCTTATTATAAGCTGGCACTTGAGATGACATGTAATCAAATGTGGAATGAACAAGCGCCACTGCCGGGCCTACTGTAAGGGGAACAGATTAGATGCTTAGTTTCATCCCCGCTGGAGTTCTGCATGCCCTGTAATTACAAAATTTTAATGCAACAACATGTAGGATACATAAAGGATACAGCAAACTGAGAAAGCTCATGTTTCAGGTGTTATTCCGGACCCTTCTTGACTCAATATTATTGCCTCGCGTTCACCTTCCCTCCACGCGTCTACAGGCGAGGTTATTGAACGGAAGTGACCACGCGGTGTACTACAAGGTTTAATTTGAATACAGGAAAATAGTGAACTTAGATCTATGCGAGGGAGAGGTATGAAAGAGAACACGCCACATTTTAATAAATAAATTGAAATAAATACCCACAGCTGGCCTCTGAGGGGGACAGGGTAGGGGGGGGAGGGGGGGGGGCAATTGTCCCAGGTGGATAAACAAACCCAGGTCCCAGCTGGCAGGGTCCCTCGAGAGAGCCCCCCCACGCCTTGTCCTCAGTCTGTCTGAACGCCAGCGCTGGCTCACAACAGCCTGTGTTACCATATCAATACATCACGGTGCGGTTAAGAGATGAACGCACGGTATAGGCTATAGAGGAAGAAGCACAAAGACTACTCTACATCTCCGGGGCCGGAAACGTTACGCACAGGGAGAAAATGCACGCCGAACGGTGGTTTGATCGTCATTAGGCTTCTCCCGTTAGCATCTGCTTGTACAGTAGATCAAATGGTTTGTCCCTGTCCCCCAGATACACCACCTCTGTTATTTCCTGATGCTTGGCTCGCCATTAGGGGCTGCGTTGGATGCTTACTGCCATGGTTTCAAAGGGAGACCGTCTCATCATACACAGCGTTGCGCTTTCCTTTCTGTTATGATGATGACCACTGCCTACAGTCCCCCCCCACCCCCAGCCCCCACCTCAGAGGGCAGTGGTTGTACACTATCTTATGCCTGGCTGTTACAAGCTCCCATCCTATAGCCATCTGAGCACTTAAATAGCCCAGATCTTGTTATGACACAGACTGATAAGAGAGCTCTTTAATAGCCTCAATTTTGTCATGGCACAGACTCGTAGCAGGGCTCTTTAATGGCCTACATCTCGATGTTAACATCTCTGATGTTAGATTGGATTCCTGGGGCTGGAATGAATGTGTTTTGACAGGCGTGAGTGTGCGTGAAGATAATGCCGTCCTACTCCGCTCATTCCTAGAGCTGGGCACACAGTTCATGTATGTGGTCTGCTGCGAAGCTTGCTGGGGGGAACGGAGGCTGGAGGATATCTTTGGTGGTGCTCTTCGTTTTGAATCCGGTTCAACAAGCACACTGGTCCGCACAGGAGAAAAGTAAAGCAGAATAGGAGTGGTGGAATCGTAACTGTCTTAAAGAGAATGGGCCCATTACATTTTGCAGCATGTGATATCGAAACCAATAACGACACATGAGAAGCAAACAACAAAAAATACATCAATACAAAAAACTAAGTGCAGTTAGCAGTCTGTGTCACAACAAGATGCTGGCAAGAGCTTTAATGGCTTTAGGAGGAGAGCTGATAAGAGCCAGGCATCGTTTAGGGTTTAATTTAAAGCCTAGTGCGCTCATCCACGCTGTTTGTTTGACTACTGATTGGTTGTACACACGTTTGGAGGGGAATACACACGGAGCATAGAGAACTAGTGAGTCTCACACACACACACACACACACACACACACACACACACGCACACACACACGCACACGCACACGCACACACACACACACGCGCGCAGTTTGGGAAAATCGGTGAAGGCTTAAATGTATGATGTCAGATTAGATTCCCGGAGCATGGAATGAATATGTAGTCAATTTGACAGGCGTGAGTGTGCGTGAAAAATAATGCTGTCATACCTGCCATGGCTCTATGCTCATTCCTAGAGCTTGGTACACAGTTCATTTGGGTGTATGAATATGAAGGATTTATGAAGGAAATGTTTTCATCTATGGCATGTCACACGTTTGGCAGCTTACCTTAGACACGTTAATATGTATTACCCTGCATTTGCGAAAGGTTTTAAACGTGGTTAAAAAATAGGCTCATTTAATGCATAAAAACTAAAAACAACATTGTTCCTCGGAAGAAATGTATAGTTCCTACAAGTTACGGTAAAATGTCCATGTGCGCGTTTAGGAGCGCGCCTGTCTTTACGGTAGCCGAGCGGCGGAGCTCCATCGGATTGTTTGCGGACCGAGGTTTGAAGCACTCAGCGCAGCGATGTTAAACCGATCCAATGTGCGCGCTTGAAACACGCTTTTACGCGCTCACTTCCCCGGACTAAAACTGCAACTCTTGCCTCCAGCTTCGTAAGTTGTTTCTGTTTTTTTTATTGTATTCGCTTTGGACACTCGTTTGTGATGGCTACCAACAGACCTGGCATTTGTGTGTGGACGAGACGCATGACTTGTTGAATTGTATTTATATAAATATACTATATTATAGGTCTCAGGAAGTTAGTATTTTATGATAAACGTGTTACAAAACACTTTGCAGGAGGTTTATCATTCCTGTATTGAAATATGTATCGACAATGTATTTCTATTAGCCTACTATTGTTTGAGACATGTGCTTGGCTATGCGTAATTTAAACCAACACTGAATTGAATTTCAACGACCAATTCAACAATTGACGCACATTTAGGCCCCCACCAAACACTCAGCCCACACTTAGGATACAAAGTTACTGCGTAATCCAGAAAACATGATTTTTCTCCTCCTCTTTTGAACCTAGGCTATTAGAGAATGGGTTTTAACATATGTAACGTTCACCCAAGTTCTCAATGTTTCGCAACTGAATGTGGGAGTGAAGAACAAAAAGGAGTCTCCGGTCTCTGGCTGCAACATTTAACAGGGAAAACTGTTCATTCTAAACTATTCTCAAAAGAGACTTCTTCCTTTTGTTGTATTTTTAATAAACAACGCTAGTGTGCGTGTGCGTGTGTGCGTGCGTGTGTGCGTGTGTGTGTGTGTGTGTGTCCTGTGGCGAATAGCCTACTGACATTTCGGAGGATGTAAAATACGGGAGCTGTCAGAGCTGCAAGAGGACTTTGTTTACAGCAAGTGTTTCAGGGGAGCTTGAATGACCACAAGCAACGCCTGCTTTACGCATAGACTTACAGTGAAGAGCGGCTTGAAAGAATGTAAAAAAGCCGCATCAGCGGTGAGATGCTTGATATAGTACTATAAGACGGTGTGTGGGTCTCTGCCTGTGGTCAGACGTGGGTGTTGTTTTCAGATAGAAGTACAAGGCACCGCTCCATATAGGCCTACTCTTTTATAACCATAGAGGCCCACAACATTTGAAGAACAGTTAAAAAAAACATAGATATTTTTTCCAAAACAAAAACATATGTATTGCTTATAGATTTTTTATTGGCTTAACATTGCGGACAATATGACATTATGTTGTATTCACATATATAGATCAAATGACAAATAAGATGATCGTAATATCAAAAATACAAAGTTGCTTCTTTCTTCAATTATCAAGATTTTAGCTGAGTTTTATTCTTTGGATCCATCTTCTGCAACCCGTAACGACTTTGCAGTTGCCCAAGTAATTCTAATTGGAACAACTAATGGAAAGTAGAGGTTTTTATGTCTTGGGTGCCCATTGTGACTGAATTCGAGCATTGTGGCAATTATTGTAATATGGAGGATGTGTGGGTAGCTGTTTGGTAGATTTCTGTTTTAATGATACTTCAATTTGCGTTTCCTGTTCTTTTTATGTTGTGTTAACATCAGACAATGGAATCATTGATAATAGAATACAACAAATAACAGCCATTAGTGTAGCTTGAGTTCTGGTCAACTCATTCTCAATGTTTGACTAGTCTCTCAAGCACCTGCAAATTCATCTTGTTGAATATGCATTGTAGAACAAATTATAACCAGTTATATAGATGTAGATGTGATATATAGATGTGATTTAAGAGCAATAATTTGGGTGTCATTTGAAATGCAGAAGCCAGTCGTAGGATGTTAGTGGGTGAAATGTTCCGTGAGAATATCTGTATTCAAATTGACAGTGCCTGCCTCTGTATAAGCAAATTCAGAATTCAATACCAGGTGTGTGAATGCAACACTTCTAGATGGAGGAGTACCGTAGAGGGGGTGATGTTGGAAACTATTTTTGTGTTAAGCTTCAAAATCTAGCTCTGTTCAGCTCTCTCTCGGTCGATACTCTGAATCTTACCTACAGCAACTTTCAGTCAAGGTTGAAGTTATTTTAAAAAAATGTGTAGGAGAGAGGCTAGCTGTCAGCCGTCTCCCACAGAGCTCTGGGGGGTCCCTGTATTCGGCAGGTGGGCGAGCCCAAACAGATGGTGACTCCCTATTTAACTTTTAATCGCGAGGCGAATAAGTAGCATTCCGTTTCACCAGCCATCCCCGGCTGCATGAAGACCTTGAAGTCTAGCCTGTCTGGAGCTATTTGCAACGTGGCGGATGATTGGGTCCTTGCAATGGAGACTTATCTCAGCTTGAGCTGAGATGTTTTGGGTCCGAGCTGAGATGCGGTAGGCCACAGCACTTCTCTGACC
Organism: Trisopterus minutus; assembly: GCA_027122715.1. Lineage (NCBI taxonomy): Eukaryota > Metazoa > Chordata > Actinopteri > Gadiformes > Gadidae > Trisopterus > Trisopterus minutus. The sequence continues at coordinate 6,891,042 of JAOPUD010000162.1, read as the reverse complement.
GTCCAGGTCGCTTGAAGGCTGGCTCCTTTCTATTCTGCATCTTCTTTTCCCGATGAGACGAAGAGCACCGGTAGTCACGTTTGTCCTCATCGTGTCAACAGAACGTCTTTGAACTTTTAGTTATTTTTTCCAATTTTCTTGGAAACGACAAAGCCGATGTTGTTATTTTGAGCCAAACAGAAATATGGCGACAGACACGTTTTCTTCAGCCAAGGAATGGTTTACTTGGCTATATATAGTTTTTTGGTTTATCTCTCATCTCCTCTCTGGGGGCTATGGCCAGCAGCGTTCTTATCACAGAGGAAGCCTCTATCCCCTGTGCCTCTTTCGACTCATTACCTTGGCATGTGGGGCTTGCGAGCGTGTCCCAGCGGCACGGTGAGGGACCCCAGATGTGCCTCCGATTCTGCCTCCACAACAATGGGAGTCACGGACTGTGCGAGGCGTTGATCGGCTGCCGCTGCTGTAGATATTGGCGTTTCATTACATTGCCAGGGCCACCGATCTTTACTCGCTGGCTGGGACGCCGGGAGGGCAGGGGCCGCATTTCTGCCGGGGGTGAGCGATTGGAGTGTCGATGCGTAGCGAAGGGGAACGAAATGTCTGGATGAAAAGTATCCCCTCAGGCGCTGGCAGGTGTTGTGTTTTGGCACCTTCCCCATCTTCCGAGAATACTTTGATTTCCTATATTCCACCTGGCGTGTGCGGTCATGGTGTGTATCTTGGCAACCAATTTGACATAAGAAGACATTAGAATAAGGCCTTCTTGTCCAATCCGTTTTCACCACAAAAATAGTGGATTTATTGCCGGGGTACTGTAGTATTTGACCAGGTTTTTTGGAATATGTCTTCTAACACGATTTTTACCTTCATCTTCTTGACAGGTTTCAGTAAGGTCCACCTATAGAACCGGGCGTTCAGAGTGACCAGCAGCAGGGGTTAGGAGCTAGGAGCAAACCCCTGATCCCTCTCTGCCTTCCAACCCTGTAAGTCACACTTTTCCTTCTAATTTAGTCCCTCGTTCTGCATGTGTCGTGTGAGCAATCGTTTTATTATGTTCCTGGAGATGTGGTGTCACATTTCTCCTTACGCGGCTCGTTTTTTGACAAAGTCCCCTTTCAGTGCTGTGTTACTATGCCCGGGCATTTGAATGCCAGGTCAAACGTTGTCATGACTGGTACACGGTACAACGGCGTAGTGTTTCTGCCTGGGCGAGTGCCAGAGATGCTCGAAGCAGAGGCTTCCACTCAGAGCACAGTAGGGCTTAGTAGGCCCCGAGTCCCCAACAAAAGAGTTTTAAAACACTGCGGTGTGATATAATGTAGTGCTGCTGCCCTGCTCTCAGTGGTTGGTATTTTTATAGTTAAAGTTCTAGGGAGTGTCAATATTGATTGATTTTTCAACCGATCAATCATCTCTTTTTTTTTTTGGCTGGTAAAAATGAGGCGTCAACGTATTTACTGCACCAGTCATGGTGACGCATCTGAAAACCTCCAGTGGCACGTGTGAAAACATGAAAAAGGTGTGTTCACCAGAACACCAGAGATGGTGAAAGAATATCAAACAGAGAACCGTGACAAATGTGGCCTTTAGTCAGGTGTGAAAAGTATCCAATTAAATATTTTCATGAATCGTTCGTTATTGCCTCCAAACCCCAGACTTGACTCGATGTACTGACTTGACAAACGCATACACGATCAACGATTACGTGTTTGCTAGTGGTTAACTGTTATGTGTTGTAATGCAATGTGCATGTCCTCACATAATGTAGGTCACATCGTTTGTAACTGCGAAACCACATCATCGTTCCGTGACTTGTTCAGGTCAGGACGGCGTTTCCAGATCGGCCCTGTTGGGTTCCCCTCCCTTAATGGACCTGCTGGGCCAGCCCAGCCGTGGCTCATCGCTCACGTTGGGCTCCCACTGTTCTGGGGGGTAGGCTTCTCTGTGGGGCCGCTAAGTGTCTGCAGTTTGCTTCAGTAGCGCTTGGAAATGATTGCGCGTGCCGAGTGTTATGGTTAAGTCTTGAAAGGAATGTATATCTGAATGTTTTGTCTGGGTCTGACGTCCAGCAATGTTCATGCCTGGCATCCCAGCCCTTTTATGTAGTCGAGGTGTTTGACTTTGAAAAATAGCTGTAGTTGCTAGGGAGTAAGAAGTATATTTTAATGTGGTTTGTTTTTATGTTGGATAAGGTAGAACAAACACAAATTAGAACTGCAGCATCATCAATATTGGCTTTGGTTTAAAGTGAATATAGCAGCTCCAGGGTCCCACTGCACTCTGATGTGCCAGGGTTCTACTGCACTCTGATGTAACAAAGAGAGTTCCACTGCACTTTGATGTGCCAGGGTCCCACTGCACTCTGATGTGACAGGGTTCTACTGCACTCTGATGTAACAAAGAGAGTTCCACTGCACTTTGATTTGTCAGGGTTCTACTGCACTCTGATGTAACAAAGAGAGTTCCACTGCACTTTGATTTGTCAGGGTTCCGCTGTGTTAGAAGCTTTAGTCTAATCAGCCACACCCTCATTTCCATCGTACCACCTTCACCATGTCCATGCCAAGGTAACAAAGCAAAGCCTAGCTCAGATAACTCTGAGTGCCGCCCTGTTCCTCCTGATTACCCCTGTAGCAACGCAGTGGCTGCTTTCTCTTAGGCTCTTTACCACCTGGTTGTTTCCATGTAAACACTACAGAGCCCTCAGACCTCCTCCACTCATTGAGTGAAAGAAAATAACCTGATTAGCAAGATATGAGTGTAAACAAAGCCTGCAGCAAGACCCTCATATCAGCGACGTTGTGAAGCACTTTTCCAGATACTCAATCTCGTCAATTTGCATACAATGATTAAGATTTAAGTGTTGACAATCAGTGATAATGCAACGCTAAGAGGTTGTGTTTTGGTTGTACCTGGCAGCTATTTTAAGACGACTATCAGGCATTCAGGGACACAAACAGGTCTAATTAGGAATGAGGCACTATTGATTGCTGCCACAGCAAAACAAGAATGCTGTCCTCTTTTGATGCTTTGTCCTCTTTTGATGCTTTGTCTGAAATTGTTAAGCTAGGTAGTGAATGCAGGTGGAGCTAGCAATGCAAATGTGATTTCCTTTCATTGAACTTGCACATACACACACTCAATGTTCAAGAGTGTGTGCAAGTATTTGTAATAAAGTCATCAGGCTGGGACGCCGTCTTTTTGCCCACCCACCTGAACATGTCACGTTTTTCACATCTTTTGTATTTTCTTCTGAGCCACAGGATAGGGGCTATTAACACCGAATGAATGAATCAATTCTGTCTTGCGATCATTCAATACATCTCACAAGGTGGGAAAAGGGAGTAGTTGAGACAGGTTCCAAGGCATGTTGCCGTTTAATTCCCTAATACTTCCTTGTTTGGTCTTGTTGTGTGTGTTACCTGCACTCTGAGGCCTGTGATGAGGACATCGCCTCCGTTGATCAGACAAAAAAGCAAATAACGGATGCCTCTGCTATTGATTTTGGGTCGTCCATAACCTTTGATTATTTGCGGAGGGGGAGGGGGTGTGTGTGATGGAGAACCCAATAATACGTGAGCTCAACCATTTGTGCTGGTGTTGACGTAGGCTGGTGGTGTGCAATATTGTTCTGCAAACCAGGAATGTGGGATGATGTTTTTTTTTCCTCCATCTCCCAGGGACTGGACAGGGGCTGACATTGCAATCAGCATTAGATATGAACACACGTGTCGTGGCACTTCCAACTACACAAAAAGAACACTCCACCACTTGAACTATTGATGCTGAAAAGCTTATAGCTTGACTTCGACATCTCAATTGGTCAACTGGTGCGGGAATTGTACTTGTGGGCTCGTCCTCCAGGTTTGGCCGGCCTTAACCTAGAAACCACCAGACAAGGGAGGGGCTCTGGGAGGACAAGTGTTCCTCTGCCTCCCACAATGACCAGGCTTACAATAAGACCAACACTGGGCCATGACCATTGATGCTCAGGCTCAAGGCTTGAAGGATTCATTGCCAAAGTGTGTCATTACTTTGCCTTAGAACTGAGAAGGATATATCCTTACACCAAGGTTCATCCGATTGAAATATCTGATATATTTTTTATTATCATAATTATTGTAATTTATCATAATTAATGTACACAACAGAACTCTTCACATGTTAAACAGAAATTATACAAGCAAAATGGATATCTAGAGGATGACATGAAACTAATGATGAGATCTAAATATGTGTGAACACAAAACCGTAGTGCTCTGGAAGATGTAAGGACAGGTCATGTGCTTTCCGACAAAGAATCTTTTGAGCCATAACAGATCCATATATGCACCACATATACTAATAACTTTACACATTCATACCACTGTAAAGGAAACCCTCAGTTCAACCTTAAAAGGGAAACGTGAATCTTTAACTAGCGTTGACACCAGTGAGACTGAAGTCGCTAATGCTATGCGTCCTGCACACCGAGCACGCCAAGCCAGGGGACTCATCGTATTCTCAGCCAGGGTTTCTGACATTTACCGAGGAAATTCAATCGTTATCGCCGTCGTGCCAAGTGTGCCCTCGATCGCAGGCCCTTTGTCGGCCAACTCGGTCGCCGAGCAACCAGGTGTCTGTTTAGTAAACCGGGTCCATTAGCAAACAACGACTTGTTTCCTGAATCGGTCACCGGTTTTGCTACGGTGAGCGGCCGGTATTTCATCGAGCGGTCAAACTCGCTTCTCGATCCTGTCATGATAAACTTGCCTGCTGATGCAACTACGGTCAAATGCCTGAACTGGCATGTATTTCCCCTGCAACTGCCCACCTAAACTCAAATTGCTTCGTAGGGGATTATGCCGGTGATAATGCCACCCCCCCCCCCCCCCCCCGACGTAATTGAGAAGCTGGCGAGTTGAGGGAGGGTTGAGATGCTCCGCTCTCTGCCCTCAGTTGGTCTCAAGGGAGTGAAGCCAAAGCGGGGTCGTCACGGCCCGTCAGCATGTGTCCAGCATGTGGCACTTTTACAAAACATTGAAAGTTCAAAACCGTTTAAGCTGAAGAGGAGACTGAACAAATAAAGGTAGTTGTAAATTAAACTCCATTCAACTGAAGAGGTTACTCAGCTATGAAATCACTAGTACAAGACCTAGTACAGTGAAACTATACCCTAGTTTGTGTGAAGTTATCTTATAAAGACACGTCTTTATTGGTCGATAATACCAAATGGAAGAAATACAAAGATAAAGAATTAGAAGGAATTAGGAAGCTTAGATGTATCAGCCAATGTCTTTAGAGTTCATGCTTACTTAGCTAGAAGGCTGGGGGCAGTGGTTGTATTCCACTGATATTCAGTTGATGAATGAATTCATGCCCGCCCATCTGTGTGTATATTTGTGTTCATGATGGGAAACAAACATCCTGCACTCGATGTACAACTGTGAAGTGTGTTGTCCCACAGATGGGCCCTTGTGGAAGTGGCGTGTCCTTATTACTTCATTCAGCTTAGTTCTCTGCTTCCCGTTGAACCCACCACACGCTCGCCGGCAGGAATCCATTTTGAGTGCTTTTCTGTTATCGATTCTGCCTGTTTCAAGGCCAAGCCATAGTGTTGTAGCACTGTTGGCCACCATAATGCGATTTGTCATATTCCTACTTTCCATTATCTCGCCTTTTTTTAGTGTGACACCTGTTCTGGGTTTCCCACTAATGTGTGTGTGGTCATGCGGTCGCGGACCAGATTCTGTCTGAAATGAGCTCCCATGGAGTTTTATGGTCATGGACTTGTAAACATGCCTGGCCTGAGGTTACCCATTAGTCTAAAAATAGAAGTGGAACTTTTTGTCTTGATGCAATAGTAATGGACAACGGTACAGCTGTACTACTAGTAGACAGCTACACCAATGCTGCACCAATGCCTTGCTATTATTATTATTATTATTGTTTTTATTATTATTATTATTGTTGAGTGCTGAAAGGATTAAACTGTGAATGAATCATCAGAAATCCAATCAAATTGCCTCATAATGTTTCAAAGTACAATTACCAACCCTTTGCTGCTTAACGCTTTAGAAATTCAGAGTAATTATTCATTGTTTCAGACTTCTACCAAATGAGTTAATTTGGTTCTTTGTTATTGTCGAACCAAGGCTATTATAATTCCTCACATTGGGCTCTTTTAACGTGTGATGAAGAAAAACAGTCCCCTGTTCTGTGGCACTGAGGTTTCCAAAAACATGACCATCCTTATGGTATATGGCATCAGGGTTGGATTTTCCCAGGAATTTGCTCATACACAGGACTCTTTTCCGATTGCTTGTTTTACACCAGAAACCTGAGACACTGGAATCTAATGGACCCTTTGCACATTGTGGTCAATAGAAGGGTAAAGTCTATCACAGCATCAGTATGGTCAACGTATATATTTACTTGACTAGTTGTGTCCATACTGCTGCAGTACCATACCTAAGTCAAACAGTTCCATGCTATGAGCTACAGCTCGTTTTCTCCTACTTGTTCTCCCTATGTTAAAAAAAAAACGAGAAAAGTCCCCGCTCTCTCTCCCCCCACACAAAAAAACAATGTGTTCCACATCATTATAGTCTCATTAAATCAATGAATAATGCGACTTTCACTGACCGTTACCATGGGCAACCAACGTCTGACCTCTCCCGGTGCCTGAACCTCAACCTAATCACCACGGGGCGTTCGCTATGCTAGCCCAGCCCAATGAACAATAACACCAGTTATCCATCATACAGTCGTAGCACAGATGCATTCCCTGGATGTGTACACTAATTGCCCGGCCCTCGAGGGTCCTGGGTGGAATTTGTTTTACGATAAGGTCTTCTGTGTATGTACAACGCTTTGACGGATTGACTTCACTCACACACTAAGCCTGTATTATTATCTTTCCACTCCCGCTGTGGGGCTACTTTTATGGTATTAATTATTATTATTGCTCATAGGCTCAAAATAATAATATAACGTGTGTGTGTGTGTGTGTGTGTGTGTGTGTGTGTGTGTGTGTGTGTGTGTGTGTGTGTGTGTGTGTGTGTGT
>JAOPUD010000162.1:6682425-6689970 GCA_027122715.1 Trisopterus minutus | reverse complement strand
CACACACACACACACACACACACACACACACACACACACACCCACACACACACACACACCCACACACACACACACACACACACACACACACGCACGCACACACACGCACACACGCGCGCACACACACACACACACACACACACCTACCTCCTTTAATTAAAATAATTGGTGGTCTCCGGGTGAATTAATTGGTGTCATCCATAGAGGTCCTCGTTAGTTAAGCACCTTCTGGTGTTGGATGGGGATAACGTGGAGGAATAGGCCGTAACCGCACTGTTGATGTGATTCAAGACCTCTTCTTCACGTCTGGGTTCTGCCTCACCCTTCTCACACGGTGATTAAATTACGAAATCAAACATTTGAAAAAATAAAACACAATCAATATTATTATTTTATTTCTTCCGCTAAGAAGACATGAGAATGGGAATAAAGGCCACTGCAACAGTCTGGGATTCATAGAAGTGGTCTGCTGGGAATAAATAACAGACCGCCGCTATTGACCAATCAGCAACCGTTATTTAATGTAGCTAGGTTATAATGCAATGAATCCAAGTATAAATGCATGTAAATTAAACTGCTAATATTTGACATCGGTGATTGTGTGAAGTGAAGTGATGCATTGTGCCCTAGCAGAGGACTGAGAGAGAGCACTGCAGTCCTATTTCATTGTTTCCTGTGCAATGACAATAAAGACTATTCTATTCTATTCCACACCATTCAGAGAGCATACTTTGCAATGCCACCACGGGTGAAAGAAAGGTCACAGCGTACTGTCAGGTAGCAAACACGTAGTCGGTCACCCCTTTATCCAGCTTTAGCCCAACCATGCTAACAACCATGGCTCTATGCAGAGGTAAACATTCCTCTGGGAGCCAGAGTAGTCTGTAGTACGTATAGTCTGTAGTAAACCGAGTACTTCAACCCCATCTGTATTATATAAGCCACATACACAACTTCTTAATTCGTCGTTATTATTTTTAAATCTAAATCGGAGAATGCAAACGAGCGCATTTACCTCTGAATCTCCCGAGCTGAATGTAAAGCATCCAGGAGGAGGGAGAGCCAAGATCTATCTCTCAGACCTCCACGCTTCCCGACAGTGACTGTGTTTACATGCAGGAGCATAATCGTGTAACGAACGTATCGGATGAGGATTGGATTCATGTAAACAGGTTTATTCAATCTGCTTCGCCAAACGGATGGTCTCAGGATCGCATTAGCGCAGTCGATACGACAGCTGGGCTTGAGCCGGTCCCAGTCGTCTATCTAACCGGCATGTGCACCCGATCGTATCGGTATCGCCGGGAGTTCGCGTCCTGCACATGCGCGAGAATTCCGGCCGGGTGATTTCACCCGGAAGTGGAAGGAGACGACGTAATAAATAGCGGAGTTGTTGCCGTACGCCATCTTTGGACCATGTGACCGCAGTCACTTAGAATGGTGCGATGGGTCGGGCTTCCTTCTCTGAGCTTCCAGCTTTTCTCCAGTGTGTGTGTGTGTGTGTGTGTGTGTGTGTGTGTGTGTGTGTGTGTGTGTGTGTGTGTGTGCCTGTGCCTGTGCGTGTGTGTGTGTGCTAAAGACTCACAATCAGATGTATTAAGTGGGTTACATACAATGAAACCATATTCCAGACTAAAGGAGAGGATACTTTCAGACATTATTATTGCAGAAATATAATACAAAAACAATATGATACAAAAAAACCAAAGGAATTTGGTTTGACAGCTTGTTTCTAGTTACCAAGCACACAAACAAGTGGTGGAACATCCCAGTCACATCTCCGAGAATAGTGTCACACTTGCTATACGACTGGAGATCGTGATCATCATCATCTAGCACTTCAAGCATCCCGGCCCCCTTCTCGCACTCTGAAACAACATGTGGGCCGACGAAGACCGCAGCCTCTCCTACAGCAGGAGCCGGAATGACTGGGAATCTAGCTTCTCCAAGAGCTCCACGCGCTCCTTCAAACCCTCCGGCCTGTTGGCCCTCTCCGGTCTGGACGTATGGGACGACGAGTGTCTATTTAAAGCACAGGTGAGGAGAGAACCATGTCCAGGAAGGTCATGTCCAAGACAAGAGTGTTTTTTCTGTAGGCTCACGTGTGATTCTGTTAACTCTAAATGATACAGAGTTCAGATCAGATCATTTTTTTCGGTTTTGTTTTTCTTCTCAGTCTTCAGCACATAGCGGCATGGCTGCTGTCGCTGGGTTAGGGCTTCTGTCAAACCACTGGTGAGAGGATGAACGTGTACATGCTGTTCAAATAAAGATGCACTTTGTCACTGCCATAGAGCGGTTTGTTGAAAGATTGATCCGATTTTCTGGTTGCCTCGTATTTGAACTCTTTCTCTGCCCTGTCGGCAGCTCTGTTGGTTTCGGACCGAGGCTGCCAAGCATGAGGCAGTGGATGTCAATGTCGGACCTGGTTCCGGAGACCGTCCCGGGCTTCTCCGTGGAGCCAGAACGGGGCTCAAAGCGGGCGGAGCTGGTGCACCGGCTACAGGAGGCCCAGCAGCGTCTGGAAGAGACAAATGACCTCCTGAAGAGCAGAGGCCAACCCCCCCGGCACAGCATTAAGACTACAGCACAGCTCCTGGACATGAAACACAAGGTACGAACAGAATAGATACGGGACCTCAAGAGGAATGTGTTTTCAGTTACAATACAACTATTTAAATCGTAGCTTGTGTTCCCTCCCTGTCTTGTTACAATACATCCTGTTAACATTATATATGTTAATCAACTATCAAAAACCTCACTTGTTTTCAGCCTTTGGCACGACCCTGTGACATCTAGTTACATTCTCTTCCCTTTTACTTCTTCCCTTTCTGCCAAAATATGTTTACCCAGACCCTGATTGAGTGTGTACATTGTCGTTCCATTATCAGGACTTGGTCATCAACAGTCAATTCTATGTAACAAACTGTTGTCCGCTAGTGGATCACATGCTTTTTTTTACCCGTATATCTGTCTCCGCTTGGAGCCAGGCAAACCTCCAACAGCAGCAGGCCCAGGGTGTGCGTCTGAGGCAGCAGGGGAAGGCTCAGTGCAGCGGAGAGGGCTTTGCTCCGCTCCGTGAGCAGGAGAACCAAGGCCAGGACACCGCCCTGATCAGGGAGGCCATGAAATCCGTCAAAGAGGTGAGAAGGTTGGAGGGGAGTCACGCAGTCACACACGCTAGCTCCACCGCATCCCCCACACGGTCAGTCACACTCTTCTGAACTTTCTCGCCTGACGTCAGGTCAACGAGACGTTGAGGAGTGAACTCAAGACGGTGAAGCAGAGCCTAGAGACGTCCCAGGCTCAGCTGGGTGAGCTCAGGGCGGAGAGAGACGGCCACGCCCGTCAGATGTCTACGCTCCAGGGACAATGCACCCGGCTGATTCAGGAGAAGGAGGAGATTCTGGGTGACCGTAAAACACGTGGACGAGAGGAGGAGCCAGCAGAGTGGACGGAGGAACTCAGAAAGCTCAGGTGAGATATTGACATCATTCACAGGTTGGGTCATCCAACAGGCATGCTATTGGAGTGGCTGTGGGTTATCGATTTCCAGTACTTTCCAGTACGAAAGGTACTAGGTTAAATCCCCAATGTCAAAACTTGCAAAACTAACCCTAACTCTAAAGATGATAATGGCTACCGACTCCTTAATGGATCTGAATTCAATTTAAGTTGCTTGGGAGAAATGTTTCAAGTAGATTACTTAATGGCAGTAAATAGCATTGTCATAAAAAATAAAAAAAACATGCAATGTCCGCAGGGAAACATTGGACGGTCTACATGCAGAGCACCAGAGGCTGCAGGACCGCTGTCTGTGTCTGGAGTCTGAGGTCCTGGGGAAGGAGGAGGAGCTCTGCGTGAAGGCACAGGAGTTTCGCGAGCAGGAGTCTGATAGACTCAGGGGCAAGGAGGAGCTCAGTGCCTTGGCCTCGTTCTGGAATGAGAAATGGCAGGCGGCTGCGCTTAGTCTGAGCTCCACACAGAGGGAGTTAGAGGCCATGAAACAGCAGGACACCGGACACAAGGTTAGACTAGCTGGCTGTGTGCACAAAACTTCATGTTTAGACTTTGTTGTGCACCAAAGCAGAATTAGACCTAGCACTTCTTCAGTTCCTTTTGAGAACATATACAGAGAAATAAATTAAAACAATGAATGTACACTATTCATGTTATGCAGGGTGAGTGTGGTCTGATCTTCACATCAGTTGGTCTCTGTATTTTGCCAATAATAAGAACCGTGATTAAGATTCTGTCTCTGAACTGAATCATTTCAGCTCAAGGAGGAAGCTACGAGACTGGCCGCTGAAGTCCAAGGACTTCAAACTGAGCAGGATAGAGACAAGTGAGCATATTGAATTCATGTCACGTTGAATGCACAATTTCTATTTTGTAAGAACACAGTCAGTCATTAAAATTGTTTTGCCTTCAAAGAGAAGAAATTGAGGCGTTGCTCCTGCACAAAGCCAACCTTGAGGCAGAACTTAAAAGGACCAAGGTAATTTGTAAATGCTCACATCTTTATCAACTGTAACCAATGGAAACAATGACTGCAATTCGAGACAGAGAATCCCTCATGACTGTTATATTTGCATACAGAGGGAGACAAACTCAATTCTGCGTGTTGAACTGGACGCATGCAAACAACAACTGGAGCTGGAAAAGAACAGGAGCAAGGAGCTGGTTCACACGCAGTGGGGTAAACGCCCAGGTACATCTATCAATGTAAAGTGCAGACAAGTCAAATACAAGTGAATAGAGGGTATTAATCTCTTAAACTCTTGTGTATATTTACAGTTGGTGAGGCTGTGCAGACGGTAGACAAAGAGACGATGACGATGTAAGCGTCAACCGAAAACGTGTAAACATTTGTAAATATGTCAACGGCCCATATGCTCTCTTCTTGTTTCTCTGCTCTGTCTCTGAAGCCTGTCTTCTTATCTGTTTGTTAAGACTCAGCATGCCACCCAAGATAGGGCAGCCCGTTGGAACCCTGAATGATCCTTCACTGGTAAGGAGTAGACATGCATAAGTGGATTTACTACACAGATAAAACAAATATGCACTAATCCTCCTCCTCCTCCTCCTCCCTTCTCCTCCTTTTCCTCCTCTAGAAGCCAAATGGTCGTCTTGACCGGATAATGCCAGCAGAGGACAATGTAATGGACCCGTAATTGGACCACAGTCACACCTCCCATTATCGAGCGATTTAGTCTGAATTATGCCATCATGGGTTGAAATTAAGTGTGTTTCTTATTTTATATTGGAAGGTTAATTTGGAAAGCAATGGGGCTCCAAGTATGGCACAACAGCTGGCAAACATGCAGCTGGAACTGAAGCAAAAGTATGTTACATAAAGCAGACTATTTTCTATGACTTTTGTATGATTTCTTTTGGATATGTTAGAGTATCTGAAGTCCTTTGTGTGTTAGGGAGCATGCTTTGGAGATCCAAGAAATACTGAGAGAGACAGAGCAGTCAGAGGCTGAAAGTACGATTTCTGCATTGAAGCTGAAGGTAGAGTTTCAGTTCTCAGTAATATGAAGAAAAATATGATGAATGCTTTAATGTATGCTTTAATTCCATGTTACATGTTTCATGTTACTCTATGTTTCTGATGAGCTTGTAGCTTGTGAAGTTGAACGCTGCCCAGGGGTCACAAACACTCACCCAAGGTCACTTGGTAAATAGAATACTGCTAAGAGAAATGCTGGTGAATATTGTCTTAAAATAAGTATAAACACATTTCCCTTGCATAGGACACCGATGATAGAACATATTCAGAAAGACAGAACACGAAAGCGATCAGTCCAGGGGACCACGACAGACAGCTCAGAATGGTCACAGAGCAGGTGAGAACAACAGATAAAGAATTCACCCTTTCATTCGGTGTGTTGGGTTGGGAACACACCGCCTTTAATTTGAAAATCTGTCTTTGTCTCAAATGAAGTTAAAAAACCTCTTCAAAGAGCGGAAAGACTCGGGGAAGGCCTGTGACAGTCTACCGGGGGGTCAAACCCACGCCTGTCCACAACAAGAGCTGGCATCCAAGTCTCAAGCCATCAAGGTACAAACGATACTTAGGAAAAACTTAGGTGCAAATATTAAGGTAATGCGTTTTCTATACATAATTATGCAGTGTAAGTGCTTTAGGGCTGTGAATCCTATTTCCATGTTTGACATTCACTGCAGAGTCAACGACAACAGGAGCTACTGAGGTGTAGAAATGAGCTTTATGGCTCAGGCCTGGCACCTGTATCTGAGGAGGATGAGGAGGAGGAGGAGGATGAGATGAAAGATACAGAGGAAGAGCAAGGATGAACCAGCCTAGTGCACTCCACAACCAGAGCAGCTGGGTCGAAATACTTTGAATGAAGTTGATTCGATAATAGCTGAATTCATAATCATTCTGTCGCATTTCCTGTAAACTTCTTCTTCACAACCATTCATTATGTCTCTCACTCTCTCTCTCTCTGTCTCTCTGTTTCCGACGCCACATTCCTTGGTGATAAGTGTAACACACACACACACACACACACACACACACACACACACACACGCACGCACACACACACACACACACACACACGCACACACGCACACACGCGCACACACACACACACACACACACACAGCACATTGTTGCTTCAACGACATGACAGCCCACACCTTGTTTCAGTTCTCCATGTACTTAAAAATAGATCCCCAGAGACTTCACAGATGCACTTTGGTGACAGAAAGGCACAAAGGAAACCATCAAGAGGGTACTAAATTGCTAAAATGTTTGGCTTTCAAGTCAAATTAAAAACGTCTAACTGTCATGTTAATTGCTCCTTTTTTAATGAGCCAGCAATAGCAGGTCTCGTAAAGCAGTACAAACATGCTGGTAGCTGCACTCAGTGTTAAGTAGGTCTGTGAGTTTTGCATTGCAAAATGAACAGCAATAAATTACAGCCGTACTTATCGCGGGGAAAGTTGATATTGCACACTCCTTACACCAACCTAGCACTGGTTTGTGGTGCACAGCTACAGAGAGCATCGGCCTCGGTCAGGTTCACTTCATGTGTTTAAGATGTGTTTCGTTGCATGCGTGGGATTTCTTTTCAACGTGTGCGGGGGAAGCAACGTAAACCATTCCGCAACGCAAGGCTGCCAGCTCCACACTGCGTTAGCACCGGGAATGAATGGGATTCTTGTGAGCTGCTGTGCAACGACTCAACCAGTCTGCACAAGGCCTTAAATCCATAGCCTGACCTCTACTGTAAAATACAATCATATATTGCTGCGCTGCAGTACAATTATTCAACAGCTCGATCTAATGCAGTTCATTATCTATTTCTAAATCAATTATGTACGGCCCCAGTCATTTGATTGGACGAGAGGGATTCCGTGAGTGCTGACATGGAGTATAACAGCCCTGGGACTTATGTGTATCACTCCGCTTTACAGGTGTTTCTGGTAGTGTTACTGCTAATTACAGTAACGATCAGGAGGTGATAACTCATCAGAATCACACATGGCAACAAAGCGACCGTCAACACACTC
>JAOPUD010000162.1:6647397-6665973 GCA_027122715.1 Trisopterus minutus | reverse complement strand
CCCCCCCCCCCCCCCCCCCCTCCATTCACTCCCTCCCCTTCTTTTTGTCTCACTCAAAAATGTAAGGGGGACATTTTTTGTTGTACTTTTTATTGTTAGCTTAAAAATCGGCAGATGTGGCCCGGGAAACTCTGAAAATGTTACACAACAAACTCTGGTTTGTTTCTTAATGAATCACTTATGGGCTTCATTAAACTGATTCCAATGTTCGGGCAGCGTGCCAATAAAAACACAAATCCCCCCCGTCTCTGTGACCGCCTCCCTGCCCCCTCAAAATCACTAACCACAGGGGGCGGGAGGGTTAATTTTTTATCCAAATCGAATTACAGGGCCTCTACTTTGTTTCTCGGGAAGAAATCATTTATCCCACCCCTTGCTGTGTGGGGGGATAGTAAGGAGATATGGCTTTTTATCCACCATTGTGTTCCGTTTAATGGTGGTGGTCAACCACACCTTAAACAATGCTTATTCAACAGCCTGGGAGCCGAACAAAGGCTTTCAACAGGAGGTCGGCTAAATAACAGTCCAATTAGCACAACTAGGCCTCACATTTCCCCATTATAAAATAGGGCCCTCTGAAACCAGATGTATTTTCAACTGCTAAAAACAAAGTTGCAATCTATACTACTTGAAAGACAAACTAGTCCTGTCCAAATGGATCCCGATTTAATTAATAATACAAAAGAAAAAAAATAATATAGAGTAGTTCAAAACAAGAAAACAAAAAGACCATCAATTCCTAAATTATTCCTTACAATAGAGTAACAGCCTCAGTGGTGGTGGTGGTCTACCCGAGCCTTAAGTTAGGCCTTAAATAAGCCTTAAATAATATATTACACATTTACAGAGCCATACCACCCATTTGTTCCCTCACTGCTAGGTAATCACTAAGCATCCAGGATTGAATGTGTTCCAGAAGCCAATGTAACCTGAGAATAGTTTAATCTGCCGTAACCCCCCCCCCCCCCCATCTCCCATCTCTTCTGAATATCCCCATCAAAAAAAGCCAACAGAGTAAACGAGTATCCAGGCTACATCCCAGTTATTTATTTTTAAAACACAGAAGCCACATCATTGATTTATCTCCCTATCTAAAAATAGACCGCACGACTGCGCTCCTTAAATGAATTATTTTGAAGAAACGCAGTTCGTCTTCAGCGTGTGCCGGGGCCAGAGGAAACAAGCCACTATTCTCATTCCCTGCCTTCAATAACAATGGAATAGTCCCTATTGATTACATGCAGCTGAGTCAAGCTGCCATTAAGTGTTGCCAAGCGACAGCTAATTTATGCAATGGTATCCTTATGAGCCGACACGGTTACAGCAGGGGATGTATTAAGCCTGGGGAAAATGTCTCACGCAACAACAATTAACAAGGGACTCGTTTATAAATGTATTTTGACAAAGTGGTTGAATTGCTCAAAAAACCTGCTGGGCGAGTGATCAAAACAGGTGACCTTACAGCTGAAACAAAAAAATAACTACCCCGCGTCCGGTAAATAACTTCATACTCGGGTGGGCTGTGCAGCTGTGACATGTTGTTTGTCTGTCCGAAGACCCCTGTTAATCGTTATTGTATTGACGAGGGGCCTCATCAGTGGTGCCTCATAGCCTACAACCAATCACAGAGCCAACCATGAGAAAGGAAAACACACTTAGATGGAGTTAGGGGGGAAAAAAGGAACCGCATGTTCATAACCTTTTGATCCCGGTCGAGTTTAGACTCTGCTTAGGAACGACGCCAAAAGAAAGTCCGACGATATGTTTAATTTGGAGTTTAAAAACGACTAAACCCATTTCGCCTCAGCTATTCGACGTCAAATACTTTGATTCTTTCCCACTCTTTCCTCTGCCTTATAGTTTGACTTTCCCATTCGATGCCCATACGTTAAAACTCTCAGCGGCCGCCGGCTTTGGACCAGAGCCAAGTCTAATTAGCTTAGTCAGCTGCAAAAAAAATCCCTTTAGAAAATCCATGAGTGGGGACACGAGGTCGGATGCAGCAGAAACCATTATCCCAGCCCGGCTATTTAAATAAACACCATTGCGATGGGCACTCTGCCAGAAAGAACTCTGCGCTCACGGCCGGCGCCATGCAAAAATGGCCCAAACTCACAGCAGGTGCAAGTTCAACAGTGATGATCGCAAACACACAAAACATAGGCAAACACCCCAGACACACACACACACACACACCTACACCAACAACGCCTACACTTAATTTTTCTCGGAAAAAAAAGGTCAGTGTATTGAAAGTAAGAGATTCATTTTAACGCCTGTGCTTTACCGTGATTAAGCAAATGACCTCTGACCCACCGGGCAAGACCATATTCAAAAGTAGTGATTCTCAACTGGTGGGTCTCGGCCAATCGCGAGGGCATTTTTAAGTGGGTCACGGAGCATATGCAAACCCTAATCTTTTGAAAGAAGCCCATGAATTAACTAATGATTCCCCGTTAAGTCAGGTATCAATGGCTTATTTCCTTGAGTTTAGCCCCTTTTGCTGCAGCTTTTTGCTCGCTCCAAGTTTTTATCAGGACATGACAGTACTGTTGGCTTACTGCCATATTGGCAGAACCCTTCTTTTTTATTTTTGGGTCACAATTTGATGACTATTGACGCATTGTGATCCTGAGGCTAAAGCCACGTTCTATAGGACGCAGGGGGGATGGAGGGGGGGGGGTAACAGACCTAAAGAGGGTTAGGGCCATAAAAGCCAGGCAGTAGTGCCACTCACACATACTGGGGGAGGAGCTTACGTGTTTGGATGATTCATCAAAGCTCCAGTCGGCGAAGCCATCTGGCGACGTGAAGCCATGTCTCTCGGCCGAGCTCACCAGCTCCTTCTCCTCCGGCTCCTCCTTCACGGCCAGCGGCGGCGGCGGCGAGGCCGGCCTCTTGGCGGCGGCGGCTGCGGCCAGGGAGAGCGCCGAGTAGTAGGCGGCGGCGGGGTCCTGGTGGAGACGGGGCTTCTTCATCTGCATCCCCGGCACGCCCCCCACCTCCTCCTCCTCGTCCTCCTCCTCCTCTTCGTCATCGTCGTCGTCCTCTTCGTCCATCTCGTCGGTGCCCTCGCTCTCGTCGAGTTTGCGCTCCTCGCCGCCGCCGTCATCATCGTAGTAGCTCTCGCCCAGGTCCCCCTTGCGGACCCCCGGGTCCACGCCGTATGCCTGGTGCCCGCTGGGGCGCCGGGCTTTGACGTCTGCGGCCCCTCGGCCAAAGTAGGCAGAGTCTGGGATGGACCCGTAGGCCCGGGCCTCGGCGGAGTGCTTGGCGAAGAGGAGCTGGGCTTGCTGGAGGTGCTTGTCTGGGTGGTCCAGCTTGGCCTCCAGTTGTCTCTGGAGGTGTTCCATCACTGCCTCCAGCTTCACGCCGGCCGGGTTCCCCTGGTGGATCGCTGCTCCTGCTGAACTACCCTCCTGATTCAGTGGGATGGGGGGGGGGGGGGAACACAATTGGAATACAAAATGTTACATAAATAATCAGTTTCAATACATTTGCAACATTTCCATTTAGCCAAAGAGCAAAGATTTAAAGAAATAGGCCTTGTTTTTTCCACCTCAACCACCAATAGGCTGCTTCGAAATGGCTTTAAAAAGTCACATGGTTAAACCTCTACTCGAGTACATTGTTTACAACGTGTTCGCTGGAAACTGGGTTACAAAACAACTAAATGAAGTAAATGAAGTTAACACAGCCAGAACACGTATTGCAACATTAGGAATAAAAAAAAAAACGAAGACCCTTGGTTAATTTAATTGGCAACGGAACGAATTCGCAACAGCACGTATAGAAAAGCCATTTCCGCGGACAGGGTAGCCTATAGGTCGCCATACATTTTTTAAAGTTCGTTCATTTACGCACGACGCGGTTCCTACAATTGTTCAACGTTAAAACACAATAATTACAAAGGACCAAATGCATCAGTACCATTATATCTTCCTGAAAACTTGGTTCTAGCTCGCTTTGTTTCTTCCACTAACTCGACTGGACTTCTCTCTCGTTTGGGTTAGTCGAAGCTCACCATTTGCGCTTTGGAGTAATCCATCATGACCGGAGGGCCTGCTCTCAGTTGTCGCTTCTTTCCTCAAGTCAAATAACAAGCCACGGTTGATATCAAGAACAATACATATCCCTCCGATTCGATGTTGTTTCGAAGCGCACAGCCAAGTATAGGGTGGTCGGGGAAAAAAAACAACCGGTGAAATTGAGCCACGGGATAGTACGCGCTGAGTCTACCTCTCTCGCTCGGCACCGCCCGTGGAAACACTCACATCTTTGATTGTCTGTGTGATTGTCTACACCCCCCAATTTGAATGAATGAAAGGCCCGCCCCAAGCGCCTGGAGACCGCTTTCCTATGCATCTCTATTCACGATACTGTATGTAGAGGGGAAACAACACGGGTTGACCACCTACATGTAAAGCAATGGTTTGGTTTGATCTCGGTTAACGCGGAGTAGAAGCCAGACGTTAATGTTCTTCTAAAAAAAAGGAAACGCCATTCCGATCACAATTTCACGCTTGCGTTTCACAAGTTGGATTTGATGTCACTTTTCTATACTGGTTTTGTTTTGGAAAGTCAACGCAATCTACGTGGGTGGTATGGGCAAAGAGATTGTTGTAGAAATACAATTTGTTGTCCTACTAAATGTCGATCTTTAAAAAGTCAAAATTCAAATATATATATATTTAAGCAGCAAAGAAAATGTTTCAATTTGGCTGAATATATTTCAGAGAAAGCATTGTGTGCTAGTTTCAACGATTAATCCCTTCTTTGATTCAATGAAGGGAATACCATTCCAATCTTAAATTAATGTATATTTTAAAATAACGTGAAGTCCAATAGATTGTTCGTTTTGAATAGACCTAGCGTAGGCAAGTGACATTTTTTATTCATTTCATTCACATTTTTAAAATGATTTCTAGGCCCTCCATGCAGTCCTAAATAAAATCATTACAAAACAATGATGCAATAAACTTTTTGCACCATTTATTAATTTGAGTTGTTTGTACTTACTAATTGTAATTCCTAATAAATAAATAAATAATAAATAAAATACTAACATGAATATATGCAGCAGTATGCTTATTGGACATAATTTACAAATGAATCCCAAAATGTAGCACTATTCAATAAAAACTGAACACGAATAAACTAAAAGACAAATTTGATGAATCAAGTTTATTATGACATACTTTTCCCTGAAATGAAGATTGAGGAAGCGTACAGTAAAATGATTTGCTTTTTTACATTCACAGGAAATGCTGCCCTCTAGTGGACAAACAGGGTTATGCCATGGTAGTCAATTACATAAGCTACCCAAACACATGTGTGTGACACAAAAATATTTTTCTATTTGTTCAATAGTCCTTTATTAGGTTCATCAATATATATTACAAGCATAGGAACTTAATAAAAGGCCAAATTAAATAGCACACAATTCCAAAAGGCGAAGATAAACACAAGATGTCCCAAACAAGAGGTTTTGGTGGTATCCACTTTGTCAGAACTGGAATAAAGTAGAAGAAAGTATCAGTTGGATACTGGTTTGATCAAGGTGTGGGGTTGGTGAAAGAGCCGAGAAAAAAAAAACAACCACACATCTTCAAGCCTACAATTGAATACATACCCTTTTATAATTTATCAATGCCAAGCTCTTCAGGTGTGGAGATTCCAAGCTCGTTTAATGTCGGCTGCAGTTCTTGAAGGAGGTACGGGTAGATCGCTTTGTGGGGACCAGATTTGTCCTGGAGGAGGAATAGAAAAGAAAGAAAAAAAAAAAATTACATAATTTGAAACCCCCAAGACAACCAATATCGTCCCATTACCTCAGAGATGAAGTGTCCATTTCCCCCCATTGTCAAGTAGAAAATGTAACAAACTCCCCAAACCGGTAATTCCTTTTCAGTACCTTCACGGCCTCCAAGATGCGAATGGCGCTGGCCAGGTCGTCCAGCCTCCGGCAGGCCCTCAGAGCCGCGTCGAGGATCTTGGGTTCGGGAACCAGATCATACCCGATCAAGGTGTTCATCCCTGGGGAAGGACCAGGAAAGGGAACATTAATTTGAGGACAGAAACCCAACTACAAAATAAAAGGATTTATTTACATTTTGATATAACCATCACTCCCAAACAGTGCAGAAATGCTAAATGAATAAGGGCAGAATAACTGTTGGGAGGTTGCTGGAGCCACTATAACCCTTCTGGCTTCTACTGGCTATTCTTGTGCTTGCAACGGTCAAAACAAGATCAGACAAGTTCTCACATTTATCAGAACCCTCGGCAGCTCGCCAGGCATATCTGATATGCCATGCGCCTCTTGCATTCAGCTGCGGTTTAAAGTGGCTGAGATAAGGAAGTAAAAAAACATCCAACTCCTGTTTCGCTTGTGTTGTGCAGCAAACAGCAAACCCTTTTCTGTTGTGAAATGGTTTGAGCAGGAAGTCAAAGCCAAATCTCCGTCCACTGATCGTAACCCTAACCCTATCGTATTTTATGTAAGACATTGACTAATTTGCATGCTAATTTGCTAATAAAATGCAATTCTTATTTATTTTAAGTTTAAAATTAGTCACGATGTGGTTAATTTACAGGTCAGGTAACAACAAAGTCAATCCATCATTTTACCTTATTATTGCCCTCCAGACAAAGACGCCCCAGCAGTGAAAAAGAGGCATTGTGTTTTCATTATAAAGGCTAAATACTTTGTGAACACAGCCATTCCCCATAACCGCGTCCTGAACTCACCTTTCCTCAGTTCCCATGCATCGATGTCGGGCTTGTTGAAGTAGGTCACCCAGCGCGCATCAAACTCCTCATCCGTCTCCACCTTCCCATGGGAGTAACACCTGGCGGCCAAAGCACCTTGCAGGGGTGAAGTACAAACAGCTCGGTGAGGTCGGACACACGGTGTCAGGAGTCCACTCACACGGAGCACAACCATAACATCTAAGGTCACACAAGGTAGACCGCTGCCCTCCCTTACAGCTGGATCAACGCCAGCGTAATGGAGGTGACCTGAGCTGGAGGTATGATCGCTCCTCGGAAAGCCTGGCGCGGGTGTATTTACGGACCATGAGCGGTTAGTATGTAGGTCGCCGGTTACGACCAGTACCGTGTATAGCACCGCGTATACCGACGCGTTAGGGGCGGCTCAGCGGACGCTAGGCGGTGTTGTTGTGGCTTAGCATGGAGCTAGCAAGGCCCCCCGGATGGGTCACGGCAAGGACACACACCTTCTCCCCAACAAATGTGACCGTTTCAACACCCCCCCACCTCCCGAGACCACGTACACAAATGACAACATTGATAAACTTCGGGTTGGTTCACGTACAGCACGTATAACTTTCCCTTTTTGCGCGACATTCATTCAGCGGAGCTAACGCTAGCTAGCTCACATGTTAGCCGACCTGTCACCGCAAGGAGCCGGGGTTACAATCCACAAACACGAGATAATCGTGGTCGTTTTGACAAGACCATACCTTGGCACCCCGGCTGCGGCCGTGTTAAACTCCGGACCCCGGAGACTGAGAGACGGACGGCTGCTCTGAACATGATGCGGAGGGAGGACTGCTGTGCTGCTCGGCGAGAAGACCCGATCCTGGCTGACCGCTGCTCACGTAGACCACAGCGACGGGGACACTGCGCATGCGTTACCTTTAACGCATGCGCAGTATCAGCGCCAAACATGGACCGAGAAATGACGTGTGGATTAAACAGGTCAATTATTTGTCCCGTTTTGTCAAGGATGAATGCAGTAAATCTTTATTTCGTTTCTATATTACGGTCGTTTTTTTTTTTTTTCTTCGATCTTCATTTCATTGGAAAAGTCGTCATTCATTCCGAAACTACAACATAGTATTAGTTATAGTTGAATTGGATATTTAGCTCATAACAAAGACAATGCCTACTTCTAACGGGTACTTCTGAAAATAAAACAGGACACTAAATAGGCCTACATGTTTTTGCGTCATTAATTTACTGAAGGAATCCATAATAGATCTTGCAGAGGATGATTTATATTTTTCTTATTATTCTTATATTATTATTTACAGTAAAATATGTATACAGTGAACAATGCAACGCTGTTATCAAACAAATATAGTGGATCATTCATATTTCAAAACAAATCTAAAACCTAAAGAAAAGGCAAAACCAAATACGTTGGCTGTGATTCATGGGCATGGCCCTTGTGCGTTGGCATGGTTACTATGTGGCCCCTGCATGTGTGTTGACACGGTTAATAGATCTAGCTAATCAAGCATGAACATACATTTATTGTGCTTTCTTCATTCTAATTATCGGAACAGATATCCAGAATATGACAATTTATGCTATTACTGTGATTTTTAATTGTCATCTCTCCACCATTTACAAAATGTAATAAAATCGAACCTGAAACGTTTTAACATCATACCTAAAAAAAAAGCAGTAGTGGGCGACATTTAAGTCAGAGTCCAACCGACGACGTGGAGGGCAGGTCTCTGTTCCCGTCCTCCAGGCGGACCCTCTTCGCACCGGAGGCCATATGTTGTGAACAGGGACCATGAGGGTCCCCTCGCTGGGCCTGCTCTCCCCGCTCCGCCTCCGCCTCCTCTGGGAGAGCGCGGAGCCCCTGTGGGGGCTGGTAGCCGGGCTCCCGGGGGTCCAGCGGGTCCTTGGAGAGCAGGATGGTGAGGGCCGGGACCGTGCGGCATATGGTCACCCCCGGCACTTCCTTCCGGAGACTCTCCCACGCCTCGTTCACGGTCTTGTTGCAGAGCTTGGACACCTGGTGCAGCCCTCCCACCTGCCGCTTCAGGATCTCCACGCAGGTGATGGTCTTGGTGAGGCTCCGGCCCGACCCTGTGAAGACCACCTGCCTCAGGGCCCCCCCGCCGCTGCCGCCGCCCCCGCCGCCACCGCCCTGGCCCGGTCCTTGCATGCGAGCCGCGGCGAATCGCAGGAGGTTCCGGATCTTGCTGCCCTCCTTCACCCTCATGTGGAGTATGTCCGCGGGCAGCCCCGGGATGGGATGGGGATCGGGGTCCTCTCTGCGCTCGACCCTCCTGAAGTTGCTCTGGTCCAGTTTAGGAGGACGATGTGTTGGTGGTGGTGGTGGTGGTGGTGGGCAACATGGGACAGCTCCCTGGGATGAGACAGGCTGTAGTTCCATAGCAATCCTGGTTCGCTTGTTGTTTCAGAGTCTAATTGTATTCACCCCCAAGAAAAACCTCATCAACTTCCATAGGCTGGTTGAATAAAAAGTTGAATTCTTGTATTTTTCTTTTCTTCTTGTCTCTTCTGTTTCTCCTCGTGTCGCCTCCTTTGCCTGTAGTTGGTCTGTAGATGTTGCCAATATTTACCTCCCGCCAACAATGTGAAGGAAAAAGATGTCCTTGCTCTACCCACTGCACTGAGGACAGCTGATGCCCACCACCACATATGAGGCTCAGAGAGAGACATGTAGCGTGGGACATTGTTCTCTTAAAGGCACACACAACCTTAATCTCATTTGAGTCGTTTCTGTCAGCATAGTGTGAGTTAGTTTTCATGGTGAGAGGAGGGTGGTGTTTGGAACCTTTAAGGGCCGAGAGACATATTTTTCTGCGTGCTAACTCATTTGCATGGCTGATTAAACATGAGTTAATTTGGCCTAACGAGGCATGTAACAATGAAACAATGCTTTGTTCTAGATTAGTTTTGCACTCGATCGTTCTGTTAACGTCTCGTCCGGAGCTTGCCTTCTTGACCCAGTGAAACCACACAATCGACGTAATCATCAAATGAAGAAAGGCGCGACAAATAAACCAGAAACGGTTCTATAGAAAATGTACAGCGTACGGTTCATAAGCCAGGCCTCTCCTCTCGCTGTATCATCAGAGAGCCATATGGTCTTTGAGAGATGTGTGCCTGTGGGCAAGTGCACCATTCCACACAGTTCTCCTCCCTTCAGCCCAAAGGCCTACTGGGCTGACCCAGAAAACGCTTGCCATTCAACGTGTGTTGAATTCCACTTCCAATGGCTTTCTTCAAAATAGACAGGCTTGCTGTCAGAAGGACCCCAACATTTGAAAGGCTTTTATAACACAATAATATTGCGGAAAACCTTCGAAGGAAATGTGTGTTCAAGGGATGTATTGGTCTACAGAAATTAGACAGGGAGCTGGTAAATGAAGCAGCTGTTGTGCTCACATTTAACCAGCCCAGTTATACGTTTTGCAATCCTGCCTACCAAAATCACATGCATTGATCTCAAAGTGATCAAATTTAAATCAAATGTGACCCACACTTTTACATACTCAGTCATGCATGCAGAGGCATGCATTGGGTGTGCGATAAGTCCACTTGATTTGGACATCACTGATATTTCACTTTACCTCTGACAACAGATTTTTTAAATTGACTAAGATATTTGATCACAATCTACTTCTTTACCAAACTCATCTGTTCATTTTGTCTATGTTTGCGTTTGGCTTTGACTTGATCGACATACAGTACCATTTAAATATAGTTGTCTCTGGTTTCTTTCCTTTGTTAAAATAAGCCAGTAATACTTGAGTTATCTGGATACAGTCGGGGGCAATTTTCGATGTATTGAACACGGACTGAGAACAAAAGAACAAAACCATTAGTTGCCAGCAAATGGTCAAGTGGGATAGCCAGGATGGTTAAAGGAGATAGTCAGGGTGGCCATCTGGCTGTCACTCAGTGAGCCTCTGCCCTGCCTTTAACAACACCAGAGAGACCGTCTTAGAGCTCGGAGCAACGCGATTGGCTGGAGGTACCGGGATCCTAATTAGCATGATGCTTTGCTCGGCTTAGGCCCTATAGAGTGACACACATCTGAGGGCTGTGGTTCAACACACACAGAATAGAACAAGACTAAACTAGAGTAGACCACAATATAATATAATTTGTGTATTATATTGTAAAACATGGTAGGCCTATTGTGGACAGAATCATTATCAAACAGGGTATTTCCAAGATGAAAATGACAATCCAAAGAGTTTCTGTACATATCCATTTTTATTGTGAGGATTCTTCTTATTTTTATTCCGGATTTAAAACCCCTACAGCTCAACCCCTGATTCCGCTGAAGTTTTCTAGTTTGTCCACGGTATTTGTAATCACTGTATAGTATCATTTCGCCCATAGGGGGCGCTGTAATTCACGGTAAAGGTAAAAGATTATCAGCCCTGCTGGAGGTGCATGTCTCAAACTTGGGTAAACCTATACAGGCCTTTTTACATGCACAACATTTTTGAGAAAGAAACAAGAAAACATTTAAGACTAACGATCCATATTATTTAAAATACATCTGAAATCCAGCAGTTCCCTTTATTCATTACACAGCCCAACAGATCGATTACGGTCACGGCGTGTAGACCGATCAGAGTCACATGCATGTAATTGGTCAATAAGACAGCGCACTTGTACTTATTTGACTTAGAATACTTACTTGTCCTACCGAGTATTTCAGGTTTCAGATGTGACCTTTTACACTAAGCATTCAGCAAAGCAATAATAGGGGGTTCGAAAACGAGTCCCTCCCATGAGCGACTCCAATATCGTCGGATGGATACTGCCCCCTGTCGCACATGAAAGTAGTCCCGGCCGGTCGGGTGAATAACTGTGAAGCGCGCCCCAGCAATCGGTGCATTGGTCCCTGCAAGTTCCCATAGGTGAGTGCATCTCTGATATCACTTTTTGGATTCACTTATTATTTTTCTTTTTTTTTAGACACTAAGTTGTATTTGAGGAATGGTTTTGGTACCTCTAATTTCTTCCCTATGCAGGTTTGTTTAATAGCGCATGTATAATGTCAAAATCAATGTGGATTACAAAACGATGAAAAAAGAAACTCGCCGTCTCTATTGAGAACATGATCCTTATCTCACCTGTTTATGGAATATGGGTCAATCATTTGGATGAATTGTAGTGTATCTATGTAGGCCTATGCGCTAAAACGTGAGAATATGCAGACATATGTTCAAGTAACTGTTGCGCTGATCAAAAGATTCACAGGACGTCACCAGTTCCAACAATTAGGATTTTCAGTGAGAGATCTAACTGTCTCTTACAGACAGTTAACTGAACTTGACCTTAATCACGATAAAAGAGAGATTTATAGAACTCTAATTATACAGCACTTTCATTTAGGCCTTGTCACTGTAATATACATAGGACACGTGTGCATGGTCCATATTATATCTTGCGTGCACACAAGTCCCATATTTCTTTGAACATATGAACATCATATCTACAGACATTGTGTGCGAGTCTCCCTTTTAACCAGCACTGCTCAGCTTACATGTCCAGTGGAATGCGGAGTCGCTTGTGTGCAGTAATGCAGGCCAGTATAGACCTACTGTTTATGTTGCGCTTTGCAAAGGGCATTTTTGTCAGTGACCTATGTGATAGTCATTTGAAAGGCCTGTATAGGTTACATGCATCTGTAGCACCGACAAGATCTTTCCTAACCCATTCTAGACCTCTAGCCCGTCTCCGCCTGACACCATAATGACACCTTTTCACTTTGAGATAGTTTGGGTAACATCCTGGTGACTGGTGACTTAGGTAGAACGATAGAGAGCTCTAGTCATGGTCAGTGTCACCATCAAGACTTTAAGAGGGGAGCTGTCAATTAGTTCCTGGGATATATCTAGGTTTCAATAGCACAATGTCTAGGTCTCAGCTCAGCACACCGTGGGTCTGACGGGAGCCTGCGGTCTTGGTGTGTCGCCCACCAGGTATCCAGTCATGGCTAAAGAAACCGGCGCCGCCATCATGAAGACCCAGCAGCTCCTGGCTGCCATGGCCGACACCCACCTGGAGCACATGTGCCTCCTGGACATCGACTCAGAGCCGGCTGTGGCCCGCAACACTGGCATCATCTGCACCATCGGTCCGCCCCCGCGCGCGCACGCACACACACACGCACGCACGGACGTACACACACACACACGCACGCACGGACGTACACACACACACACGCACGCACGCACGGACGTACACACACACACACGCACGGATGTACACACACACACACGCACACACGTACACACACACACGCACACACACACACACACACACACGGCTGACCCCTGACCTTACCTCCCCACACAGGGCCGGCCTCCCGGTCTGTGGAGATGGCCAAGAAGATGATCACGGCTGGGATGAACATTGCCAGAATGAACTTCTCTCATGGCACCCATGAGGTCAGTCTGGAGTGATAAACCTTATCGGTCCACGGTTATCAATTCAGTCATCACTTATCAGTGAAGTCCACATTTATCAGTTCAGTCATCATGTATTTGTTGATATCCGACGGTCATCACCGGTACTTTTTCATTTTTCGATCAAATGGTTCTCTCGGAGGTTGACCTTAAGCATGTCCCAGAGTCCAAATCGGTGGCTGCGAGTGAGAGTGCTATTCTTACATTTGCCCTTCAGCGTCTCGTGTTGACTGTAGCTTAGCGGTATCCAATTGGATAGGAGCAAGTATCTGGATCTAAAACCGCTCACCTTTAGCCTTTAAAAGTCGTGCCTTTTTACCTTTTTAAACGGGGTGACACTGAAATGATGATACCACCACCTGCTGTGATAGTACTAAAGAGAGTACATTGAGTACTTTAGATCATCGCCCCTCCAACATTTCTATTCCTTTAAGTCTTGTATGCTATGTACTATTATTAATAATGAGGTATAATCTATCCATCTAATATTCTTTGTTATTGATGTCTATCCCAGCTAATTGGCAACACACTCAATATCTCTGAAGCTGCCGTGTGACTCAAAACACAACAAGCACTGAATCGATCATCTGAAACAATGTTACCTCCTAATTATCTGATTTCAACCCTTGCTTTCTTATACACAACTGAAAGGGGAAAGTGTCAGTGTAGGACCACACAATAAAGTCGATGAAGAAGTTGTTATGAGGAGACCTGATGAAATCCGACCCCCGTTTCCTTGGTGTGTCAGTTGTCGGTACGGCTA
The DNA here is from genome assembly GCA_027122715.1 of Trisopterus minutus. Lineage (NCBI taxonomy): Eukaryota > Metazoa > Chordata > Actinopteri > Gadiformes > Gadidae > Trisopterus > Trisopterus minutus. The sequence continues at coordinate 6,651,990 of JAOPUD010000162.1, read as the reverse complement.
TTATTAGCTTAGCTCAGCGGGTAAGCAGTGTTCATTGGACCCGGCGGCTCTCCCTCATTAGCCGGGGACATTATGAGCTCTTTCCAAACTACTAATTAGGTTTAGTTTCAGTTTTGTAAATTAGCATTGTGCAATTATTTGAGATCTGAGGTCTAGCCTAATGACCACACAAAGGGATCAACCACACCTCGCAGAGTCTGTGGCAGGCTGTTCTTTGAGAACTAAAATTAGACAATTGGCACGTGCCAATGTCATGTGTTACCGTTTCCTAGGCGAAGGGTTTTTTTGTATGTTGTTAAGTGATATGACCTTGTGCTGCCGTGCCTGTGCCTCAGCTAATGAAGAAATTTTCAGTTGCTAAATAGTTAAACAGAAACACAGTACAAATGTCTTCCTCTTCTCATATCTGACTCTTTAAGCAAGGCTAACAGTGTGCTCATGATTCAAAACAGGAGTCAGTGAAAAACAAATCAGTGCGCGATTTCATGAATCTGTCCTCCAAACGTACAGTACCACGCCGAAACCATCAAGAACGTCCGTGACGCGGCAGAGAGCTTTGTCCCCGGCTCAATGGAGTACCGGCCCTTGGCCATCGCTCTGGACACCAAGGGACCCGAGATCAGGACCGGACTCATCAAGGGGGTGAGTTGAGTGATCAACACCCACACTTGGAGCACTCTGTGAGATCACTCCCCTGGGCTAGCCACACACAGCCACCACACCTGAGGCTGTTCTTCATCACAGTCTCAAAAATAAACACGTTGGGCGCCCAGGTGGCTTACCGGAGCAGGTACCGTTAAGGCTTAGTCCTGATCGCAGCGACCCGGGGTTAGATGCGTCCATCCTTCCTGTTTCCGAGGGCCTACCGTCTTTTGTTCTGTCAAGAGAGGAACCAATAACAATAAACAAAACAAAAATAATCATCCCACTTAATGGTGTGAACTGTTGCCCGCAGGACGTGCCGTGGAAAACACAGAGCTTTTTACCTTATCGTTGTGTTGACTGAGCCTCGTTGTGGTTGCTGTCGGGGTATCTCTCTCTCTCTCTGCTGGGGTTTAGAGTGGCACTGCCGAGGTGGAGTTGAAGAAGGGGGAGACCATTAAGCTGACGTTGGACGACAAGTACATGGACAACTGTGACGAGACCCACCTGTGGCTCGACTACAAGAACATCACCAAGGTGGTGGAGCTGGGCAGCCACATCTACATCGACGACGGCCTCATGTCCCTCAAGGTCAAGGAAATCGGTAGGACGCGTGGAACCTATTCTAGGTTTCACTGTCGCAGTCTATCCCAATTCCCCACAAAACAGCATCAGAATCAGAAATGCTTTTATTACATCTTATATACAAGAGTCAAATTATTATGCTTGGTTCGTCAACAGCCACATAGCAGTATTAATATCGTATGAATCCCTGTGACCACAAGGCAGCAACTTCCTGCTGTGCGAGATCGAGAACGGCGGCCTGCTGGGCAGCAAGAAGGGCGTGAACCTGCCGGGCGCGGCCGTGGACCTGCCCGCCGTGTCGGAGAAGGACATCCAGGACCTGCAGTTCGGCGTGGAGCAGGGCGTGGACATGGTGTTCGCCTCCTTCATCCGCAAGGCCGACGACGTGCACGCCGTGCGCAGGGTGCTGGGCGAGAAGGGCAAGAACATCAAGATCATCAGCAAGCTGGAGAACCACGAGGGCGTGCGCAGGTGGGTGCCGAAGGGCCCGGCGGGTGTCAAAGGTCGGGCGAGCGTTATGGAGTCGAGGGACCCCCCGGCAGAGGTCAAAGGTCACACCAGATATATGGAGTCCCGGCAGAGGTCAAGGTCGAAGGTCACACCAGATACACTACCGTTCAAAAGTTTGGGGTCTTAGAAATGTCCTTTTTTTTTCTTAAGAAAATTAAAAATAAATTCAATGAAGATAACATTAAATTAATGCTGATACTAATATACTAATGGTACATTGTTTAGCTAATCGTATTAAACGCTAATTGAAGATTAGAAAACCCTGGTGCACTTAGTTAGCAAGCAGTTAGCACAGCTGAAAACTGTTGTGTGTGTGTGAGTTTTCATGGAAAACTTAAAAATTGTCTGGGTGACCCCAAACTGTCCCCTCTACCTGCTCCTTTGTAACATGCATGTGAATGTAAGTGGATCACGGAAATTTTCTATTGAAAGTCAAAAGATGATGACAAATAACGACAAATTGATCTCGTTTCCTAAAGATTCGACGAGATCCTCGAGGTCAGCGACGGCATCATGGTTGCCCGTGGCGACCTGGGCATCGAGATCCCCACGGAGAAGGTCTTCATCGCCCAGAAGATGATGACCGGTCGCTGTAACAGGATCGGAAAGCCCATCACGTGTGCAACACAGGTGCGTGATCCACGCTGTCTGCTGCTGCGGCTCCTCTCTGCCGACAGAAAACCGTCGTGAATTAAGGTCGACAAATCTGGACACGCATTTTCAGGCAGTCTGACGGGGAAGCAAATGTTATGTGTACTGAACTGCTGTTATGAAACTGTAACCTGATTGGCTGATGACAAGATAATGGCTTACGAAGAATAAGACACACGAGATGCACCCATCTGAAAACGGCCATAGCTGTCCTAGAACACAAACCCCAGAGACGATCACACTGAATACGTCCGTCGACAGATCTCATTGACTTTGCACACGGGGCGCTCTCCAAGTGCATTGCGTCAAAAAGTTTTCACGGCAGCCACGGCTCCCGTCGGCCAATCAGATCGCGTCCCCCCGTCCCCTGCCCCCCCTTATACATCAGACAGGCCCTCTGTCGCCCGTGGACGGAGATGTACAGTGTGGACACAGCGTCACCATGTGTGATGTGTCACTGCGACGTCACGTCTGCTCATTGAGCTGCGGTTTGTTTACGGTTTGTTTTGCGTTTTGTTTACGTCCGGGTCGTGTCCAGATGCTGGAGAGCATGATCAAGAAGCCCCGCCCCACCCGCGCGGAGGCCAGCGACGTGGCCAACGCCGTGCTGGACGGCAACGACACCATCATGCTGAGCGGGGAGACCGCCAAGGGGGACTACCCCCTGGAGGCTGTGATGACGCAGCACAAGGTACGCACACACGCGCGCGCATGCGCGCGCACGCACGCGCACGCACGCACACACACACGCAAGCACGCACACGCACGCACACGCACACACGCTGGTGAGTAGGCAGATATGAGTCATTAAGCAGAGATGTGTGGCTCATACAACCGGAAAAGTTGCATGTAAAAACAACTGGACTGTAGAGTGGTAATGCAGAGTGGTTATGAGAAGCAGGGAAGTGAGGTTAGGAGGTTTATTTAAAATTATTTGCTGAAAGGGTTAAGGTTAGGGTTATTATTCATCTATGATTTATTTCTTTGGTATTCGGCGTTTCTTTTAATGAAAGGTGCAAGGCCGAAGATTTCGAAGACGATGTACAAACCAAACAATGCATCAAAAGAAATCCTTAGACATTCGCAACCTTCCTGCTGAAAGTTCCATATTTCTAGATAATGCGATAAAAAACCGCATCATCTTTTTTTTTATTACCTTGGTGCGTGCATGGAATGTTGACTAATATTTACCACTGGATGTATGACTAAATGCTCGTACATGATGTGTTGAACCAGCTTTGTCTCTGTTTCTCCCTCACCACCACCTCACCACCACCTATGTGTCCACTACTGTCCCCTCTCATCCATGCTTGCGTATGGCTTTGTGCTGCTCCATGGCTTTGTGTGGCTCTCTGGATCTGCAGCGAACTACATCGCTGCCCGGACGTTAGTCTCAGGGCCCGCTGTGCATCCCAGGTATGCAGGCTTCTGCAGCAGCAGACTGTTTTGTGTAAACCTGACCCTTTCATAACAAACTCTCCTTGCATCACTTAAACCAATTCTACAGCAACAACCACATTAACAGGAGGATTAAGGCAGTACAAGGCAGATTATAGGTTTAAGAGTGTGTTACTAGCAGTGTAAACCAGAGCCTTTATGACGATTCGATACGGTATCGATTCCAACGATTAGATTATTTACGATACTTCAGAATTCAACACCATACGATTCGATTCAATACGATTCGGTACTAGATATTTTTTACATTATATCTATGAATACAATATCTATCAAATAAATCAACAGAATAATTAATCATTGACCTTTTATTGAGAATACAGAAACAGTATTCTATACACACTTTAGTGCTTACTCTGCAGGTCTAGTATGGCAATTAGCCTATTCACCATAAGAAAAGTCAATCAATATATATATACATGTATATTTTTAATCGATACTCTTGCGGACGTATCAATGCATCAAATCGTCAGCTGTATGATCGATTAATCGATATAAATCGATGAATATTTACACCCCTATGTGTTACAATGCTAAGTTTTATAAAGCTAACATCTACATAAGTGTAAGATAGGTGATCATTTGTAATTCACCAGTCCTGTCTGTCTGACTGTCTGTCCTTCTGTCTCTCTCTACCCCCTCTCTCCCTCTCTATCTCTCCCTCTCTCCATCCTTCTCCCCCCCCTATATACGCTCTCTCTCTCTCTCTCTCTATCTCTATACTCTCTCTCTATCCCTCCCCCTCTC
>JAOPUD010000162.1:6603326-6614081 GCA_027122715.1 Trisopterus minutus | reverse complement strand
ACACACACACACACACACACACACACACACACACACACACACACACACACACACACACACACACACTTATATGTTTATAAGAATGTGAAACCCATACCCTAAACCGAACATAGGGCTTACTTCTGCATGTCTTCTTGATAAAAACATAGCACATTAGAAAAGTGCAAATAATGTAGCACTGCATTATATCAGGGGGTAGATGTGGGTGTAGTTAACTTATAACAGTCATATAACATTTTATCACATGATTATGCAACAGTCAAGGAATTGTGGCCCTTACATCAGTGAATGGAGGCCAGCAGACTGGGACTTTCCATGTTTTTTCCAAGAATACAATGCCTTTTTTCATAGATGTTGAAAAAAAGTTACCAGGGGTCGATCCTAATAGGGCAAGGGTGAATTATCTCTCTCGCTCGCTGAGTAGGCGTTGGGGGTGTGAGAAAGACAGCCAGCGTGCGAGAAGAGAGAGAGAGAGAGAGAGAGCGAGAGGGAGCCAACGAGAGAGAGACAGAGACAGAGAGAGAGAGACCGTTAGACCGAGAGACAGAGAACGAGAGACAGAGGGACAGAGATGGGGGGGCTTAGCTGAACTAGTTCAGAACAGCAGCTGTCCTATTATTCGGTGGGGTCTTGATTCGTGAGCACACGTTCACCTGTCAATATTTGAAGTCCAAAGTCATTACGCACCGACACCATACACTGTAGCTACACCACTACACTCCAGAGAAGAGTTCACGCATTCACTGTTGCAAAGAAGCAACATTAAATCCATGGTTCACGGTGCAGCATTTCGTCCCTAAAAATAGAAACGTGCCGCAAAACGGACCGGTGCTATTTAGAGCCCCGGTCTATTTGATCTAATTGCTTTCATGTTAGGCCGCTCTGGTGGAATGTCCGACTTGACGTTTCGTACTCCGTATCCTGCGACCTGATTATGAATACACCACCCATCGAGCGTAGGACAGAGCCTGAAAACCATAGCTGGTGGATGGCGGTGCAGATCAGCTCAAAATGAAAACAGAGATTTTAACGAGCGGATTATTCAGGGCTCCACACGACACCACCACCACCCCCGCCCTCTCCCTCTCCCTCTCCCTCTCGTTCCCTAACCTTATGCACAGGACTTGTCCTTGCACAGCGAAGGGCCCCTGCCCGAGTCGGTATCCAGCGCACCACTTCAAAGGACATTTTAGGGACATCGCAGGCCCGCACACACACTCACGGAGTCCCGTACACGATGGACGGCCCGACTGTCAAACGCATTAATTCCAACACCGGCTCCTGGAGACCATTTCATAATATTCACATATGTTCACATGTAAGATGCATTCCATTTTATAGCCCCCCCTGTTGATAAATGTCTTCTTCATGTATGCAAAAAAATATAAATGGACTACGGTTGTGTTTTTATTCTAAACTGGAGGATCGGTGGTTACAGCCTGCATTCGTGATGCATAGCCCTCTCAATACTCCAATATATGAACAGCCCTAGATCGATTTATTTTTTATTGAATATCATCCATAACGGGGATTTAGGATGGAATCCACGCTTTAAAAACCCCACTGGTGCCCCGGTGAAAACACTGCGCTCAAAGTGTGCAGGCGTGAGTGCGGATCCCTACCGTTCTGCGAGGAAACGGACTGCAGCATCACTGCTCCGAGCACCGCAGCCGCCAGAGACATGATCGCCGTTCTCCGTTTGCCAGGTAACATCTTCGATAACGTGTGGTGAAGGCTGTCGAAGGACGAGGAGGGGGCTGTCGACGTGATCCCGGGCGAGATATGGTGAGGGGGTGGAAGGCAGCAGGCAGCCGATGTGACCAATCGGGTCACGCAAGGCGTCGCTAGGTAAAGTAGTACTTAGCTAGAGCTACCTGTGCTACGGTCTTCTGTCATCCCGGTGCAACAGGGAGCTACCTTTTCAACGAGAGTCAAATCCCGCGAGATTTACGACGCCTCCAACCACGAGTTTATACATCTTGGTTTATCTTTATATCCGCTATGAGTCCATGATGCAAAACACTTGCTTTTATTATGACGCGCCGGTGTGACGTGCGTAAAATTGCATTAATAACTTTGGTAAAAAAAAACTGTGGTGAAGGAATAGCAGACCTATGGTGTAGTGTAGGTCACTCAGCGTACCTGATTAAACTCTGACCTCAACAGCCACTCTGGATTTAAGAGGACTTTAAATCCTATTTCGCTTTGAACCAGCTTTGGGCTACTATGGCGAGGACAACAACCAATGAACAGCATACAAATGCATACTACCTTACTAAACCCCCAATCGAGTGTCTTTAAAAATATAAATATATTTTAAAAAAAGATAGAGCTGAAGCTATAGAAGTGCTTGTAGGAATTTACATTTTTTTGGTATATATTATTGTTGCATAATAACAAAAAATATTTTTTAATGAAATGTCAAGGCATTATTAATGCAGTATTACATGAATAGTGACATGAATTATTATAATGAATTTCTTTGTATCGCAGACTATGACTCTACACGACATTTTACTGCCCCCTTCTGTTCAAACCAGTAAATGACCAGTGGTCGACACCACTAGTACCAACGGGAATGGATGGAATGGACAGTCTGGCTGAAACTGGATATCTGTTAAATAGGTCATTTGTTGGCTTTTCCTAGAAAAATATGCACAAATATAAAGACAACTATGCAACATAGTTGATGGGTGGTGATTCAATAACTACTAGACTCACTGGAGGTGGGTCAGGGACATAGGCCTATGAAGACATTGGCACTATAGTGTGAGACCTTGTTGCTTTACTGGCCGATTCTGGAGGCCATTTGTCAATTGTGGGATCTTTCATTTGTCACAAGAGAAAACGTTATTTTCTTCTATACAAATCTGTAAATAGATATTCTGACGTATACTCGTTCACTGTTGTATCATTGGTTCTACCAGATGTAGCTGTTTGTAATGTTTTTTTGCACCCTATTTACTTTGACTTCATGGTTTTCCATCACTGCATATTTGTGTTGAGGAAAACAGGGCAGTTATATTACTCTGACTAGCTGGTTTGTAAAATAGTGCTATCACTAGATCGAATGGCATTTATTTAGTGCATAGTGAGAGCCATATGCATACGGCCACTCCTGACACCTAACACTATTTGTTGACCAATCAGAAACAGACCTGTGTTCGGTTTGGTTTTGTCCCTGCAGTTTGATTGAAGGGTTTGGTTACTGTCTTTGTGAAGTGTAAGCCATTGTACACATACATAGATAGACAGACACAAAGACTGACTAGTTCTGTAACACAAACATTATATTTTCAAATAGGGATGTGCATTCAAATTGTTCAGAGACCTACTAGCAATGAACGTGGGCAAACTGAATAGGTTGTATCTGCTATAAGGAATAAACATAATTGCCACTCAAACAAATCACCCATTGTTTAACCCCAAAAAAGTAATCAGCTGTTGTATCACGCCTCAAAAAAACCCAATGGTCGCATAGTGAGTCTATGTGATAAAACTGGTCTCCTGGCTGAATTAATAATAATAATAATATTACAGTTAATGGCATTAGGAGCTGTATGTCAGAGAAAGAAAGAAAGAAAGAAAAAAAACCCCATCCAGCCAGCCCTTTGTTGTTGCTCTGGCGCTGACGTGCGCAGGCTGCGCGGTCGCACTGCGCCCCAGCTCCCCCTCTCTCCCCGCGGCCTGGTCGGAGATGAGTGGAAGATGTCGGTGTCGGGGCTGAAGGCCGAACTGAAGTTTCTGGAGTCAATCTTTGACCCAAACCACGAGAGATTCAGAATCATAGACTGGAAGCCCGACGAGCTCAGTTGCCAATTTAACGTGACGGGGGAGAAGCTGCTGATCATCCACTGCAACATCACGGTAAGCGCGGCGGCGGCGAGTGGCGGCGGCGGCGGGGCGAGTGGCGCACATCGGGCTACGCGAGTCCCCCGGACCATCGACACGAAAACACCGCACACAGCCGCTCTGTTTACACCCCCTGCTTCTCTTTCCGTGTGGGTGTCCGGGGGGCCCTCTGCGCTCCCCTTTTTTGGTTAATATTCCAAGATCAAACGACCCCCCACCCCCCACACCACCACCACCACCCCCCACCGGAATAAAAGGAGTGTATAACATTTAAAACAGTGCGTTTCGGTGCCTTAGCTCTTCTCGTGTAGCCACATTAGCTCCGCGCTAGCTTGAAAATGTGACGCTACAAGTTTGGTTAGCTGGGGGAAATGAACTGCGTCGCTGCTGCTGCTGCTGCTGCTGCGGGGATGGTGTCGGCCCACGACGGCAGCTCTTTTAACCCGCACTCGGATGGGATTTGGGTGTACGTGGGGGTCTTGTATATGATCAGGGTTTCACGGAGAGAGAGAGAGAGAGAGAGAGACGGAGTGCTGCATATTAACATGTTTGGAGGAAGAGTTGCACCATAACACGCGTTTATCCTCCAGTAAATAGACTCGTCCCGTGACGGGTCGGGTGTGTGCGTATGTGTGTGTTTGTGTGTGTGTGTGTGTGTGTGTGTGTGTGTGTTATCGTTAAAAGATGTAAACAGCGTGCAGTGTGCGTTAAAATTCACCATCGACTTTTCGTGCGCCAGTGTGTGAATCCATAGCCCACAGTGGACGTTGTGTGTTCGTGACCATTTGGTAGATTGAGACTGTTGTGGTTATTGTGTCATGTAACGTGTTTGGATCGTCCGATTTAATTACATTTTTTTGGACAAATCCCTTTCTAGCTTGTAGGATCTGGCTTGATTTTTGAAAAAATGCAGAATCACAGAATGCCACCGAAGGGGTCATGCAACTTGCATTTATGTGTTAGGAGGCTTTCGATGCAGGACACATCGGTGACGCTTTTTATGTTCTACTTAAAAGTGATTCTCTCTCCTCTTTGTCTACTGTTTGTTGAGTTTTATTCTTTATGGACATAGCCGAGGCAATTTAAATGTATGTTTAAAAAAAATGATGTCATGTTTGCTCTCACGTTTAGTTGGCCGACTACATATTTTGGGCAGCAGCCCGAATTTACCAAAACGCATCTTAAGATTCAGTCCATGTCCTCTCTGGCACTATTGCATGTCACTGACACTACGCATCTTATGGGGTGACGCACTAATCATATTCGATCAGCATCATCTTTCGCATAGTGTTTACAGAGCAGAATGGATAACTTGTTATTCTTAAGAGTGATTATTTCACATTGCAGTACAAATCCTAAACCCACATTCAGCTTTGCAATCAGAGAGATGTGTAATTATCACTTGATTGCTTATAATTGAGCAATGCAGGAGCTAATTTTATACGTAATTGGTGCCATTACGGCAACATATCAACTTTAACAGCTCTAACAAACAGTCATCAAGTTTAACTAATGGTATTTCAGGTGGGTACTTGATATTATACCAAATTAACCAAATATGTATTTCAGTCTAGGTTAGGGTATAGTTTCTATTGGTATTCACTACATATGTAATGACCTAATGATTTCATTAATACACAGGATTAGATGTTATAATCCCTTGGGCCAAAATCCAAGGAAAACAAATTTTCAGAAATGTCTACCGTTGGCCATTGTTCAATGTTCTTGTCTGGCTTGCCCACCCTTTCAGGAATCCTACCCCTCTACTCCACCGATATGGTTTGTGGACTCTGATGACCCTAGTCTGGCTGAAGTTCTGGAGCGGCTGGAAGATGTTAGGAAAGGCAGCACGTTGGTAAGACTGTAACCAAATTGGAAACCTGATTCCCAAACTATGCAAACGTGAGAATCGCATCACAGTGACGACACACGTTGATTTTCCTTGCCCTTCATTCCCGTCCCCTTCCACAGCTTCTTCAGCAGCTGAAGCGTCTCATTTGTGATCTCTGTCGGCTTTATAACCTCCCCCAACATCCCGATGTAGAGATGCTCGACCAGCCTCTCCCCGCTGGACCCATCAACCCCGAGCGAAAGGTAGGCATGGCGACCCGATGCCCCACAATGCAACGTACTAACGTCTAAACACTGGCCCTCCTAATCCCGCCGTGCTTTTCTGCCCACACAACAGATCGGGCCAGCGGATGAGGTGACGTCTGAGGAAGAGGAAGAGGAAGAGATGGGAGAGGTGCTTAACATTTACATTTCTACCATCGCTCTCATGATCCACAGCATTAGTGGCTGAGTCCGTCTTGATGGGCGTTTTTTTCCCCCGAGTCGAATGTAACGGTCCGTGTGTCTTTGCCCCCCGACGCGCCTGGACAGCAGGACATCGAAGACCTGGATCACTACGAGATGAAGGAGGAGGAGCCGGTCGACGGCAAGAAGTCGGAGGACGACGGCATCGAGAAGGAGAACCTGGCCATCCTGGAGAAGATCCGCAAGAACCAGAGGCAGGATCACTTAAACGTAAGTGCTCATTCGGTAGGTGCACCTTTTTTTATTTGATTTCCACGTACACGACACACAAAATTGCGTAATTCCCTTTGCAGGTTTAATTGGCATCTGTGGTTCTGAATTGTGCGTTGTGTCATCTTGTGCCCCGGCACAGGGTGCAGTCTCTGGCTCGGTACAGGCCTCTGACCGTCTCATGAAGGAACTCAGGGAAATCTACAGATCACAAAGTTACAAGACAGGTGAGCGTGCAGACGTGCTCCATTCCGTTCCAGATCTGTTGTATCGATCCCAAATGGGAAATGTGGGTGTCATTGCAGCAGTATGAGAGCATAAAAAGCTATATTTATTAAAAAGAGATCAATACATACAAAAATAAATAATGTGTTGATGTATATTAATGACATAATGCATTATGATATTATTCATCTGGTTAGTGCTGTTGTTTTAGCATTTTATTGTTTGATGATGTGTTTAACCTCGCTCCTGTCTCCCTTGAAGGTATTTATTCAGTGGAGCTAGTCAACGACAGCCTTTATGAGTGGCATGTCAAAATAAGGACGTAAGTTTCTCTGCCTATCATTAGCGTAGCCATATTTTATAAGCTGCCATGCTAGCTCATGTCTAACTAGTTCTCTCCTTCCTCGTTCAACCCCAGGGTAGACCCTGATAGTCCGCTGCATAGTGACTTGCAGGTCTTAAAGGAAAAGGAAGGGGTGGACTACATCCTCCTCAATTTCTCTTATAAAGTGAGTGTTGTGGTTGAAATGAGCACAAACGCAGACACTGATGACCCACATCTCGGTGAAGAGGGATCTAACCGCCCTGTGTTTTCACCTTCTCCTCCAGGATAACTTTCCCTTTGACCCCCCTTTTGTGCGGGTAGTTTCCCCTGTGCTCTCCGGTGGGTGAGTATATTGAAGATCTGTCCAATAGTTTATTTTCAGTGGCTCTTGCTCTACTCTACAAGGCAAATGCATCAGGAGCCTCCGTACCTCTTGGTGACTAGATCATTAATAGTAGTTGGAATTGTAGTCCTAATTTCAGGAAATAAGGACAATGCTCCTCATGGGATTTAAAATGAGGAGGATGAAAACGAAGGAGATCTTTTATTACGGTCTAACGCTCCTTGTTCCCTTTTCAGCTATGTATTAGGAGGAGGGGCCCTGTGCATGGAACTTTTAACAAAACAGGTATGTTTATATGTTAAATTTTGAAGTCTTATTATATGCATTTGTACGTTAGATACATCGTTGTACTTTGTTGTCCATCATGTAGTGCAACTCTTGGTTTCTCTTCTCATTTGATAAGGGCTGGAGCAGTGCCTATTCCATAGAATCTGTCATCATGCAGATTAATGCCACCCTTGTCAAAGGAAAAGCCAGGGTGCAGTTTGGAGCCAATAAGGTACGTGCACTTTTTGCGCTCATAAATTAATTTGCCTAGTCATGCGGATGCTTTTCATATTTAGAAGCTCATTGATCAGCTCACTATGGCCTGTGCTGTAAAGGATATCAAGCACTCAAATCTGACTGCATTATTATGATAATTTTTCTACAGAACCAGTACAATCTTGCCAGAGCACAGCAGTCGTACAAATCTCTTGTGCAGATTCACGAAAAAAATGGTAAGTACTTCTCGGATTACATTGTACTGTGTCTGTGATGGTTCTAGTGGTATAGAGCTGTTGTGTTTTTGTGTCCTTCTTGATTGCAGGCTGGTACACACCTCCCAAAGAGGACGGCTAAGGACCCCCCGCACCACTATGCACTGGGAACACGTGTCAGCGGGTCAAAATATCTTGCTTTTCTTTGGATTAGCCCCCCCAACCCCACCCCTACCCTTCTGACTCATTGGGGATATAACATTCTTCGCTTGGAACCAACTGGCAAATATACCCCCATTTCATTGTCTCAATAAACAAGTATTACTCCCCCACCCTCTCCCCTTTCACCATGGGGCTGTGTACTCTGCCCCCCCACCCCAATCCCCCCCTGGGGGAGATATAACATGAGGGAGGCATCATGTTAGTCCCACTTCTGTCCTTAAAAACGTGATTGTTCGTCCTTCCATAAAAAAACAACAAAAAAAACAACGAAACCTTTTCATTTCCCCATTCCACTGCGGGTGGAGAAGTGTTGCTTTGGTTTCTCTGCTTTCGACAAGGTGGGCGTGACAAGGTGGGCGTGACAAACTGGGCGTTCCACCTGTGGCCAGGGGGGGGGTGTGGGGGCGTAACTCCGGACTCAGTAGTGCTGACCCCAAAGAGAAGCAATCTTTTTTTAGTTGCAACACCCCAGACCTCTGCAGCCATAGCATGGGCTTCTGACCGCATATAAACAGGTTGATTATGGAAGATCTTTAAAGAGACGCGCCACTTGTTGATCACTATCGGTTCGCCACTCTACCCCCCCCCCCCTTTTTTTTCCCTTTTGTGGATATTTGTAGTAATGTAGGCTCTGCTTCAGATGGAAGATTTGGGTGAATGGCCAATATGGCTAAATATGGCCATTTTATATCTAAAGGTTTAAGCTATCGACGGACACAAATGTTATCGGTTCAAGTGAGGTCATCATGGTCCCTAAGAGTATGGCGGCGTAGAGCAGAATGAATGAACATCCTGTTTCATAAGAGCACACCAATAGGCAGGCTGTAGATGAGGTTGAAGGACAGCCAAATTATGTCTTTCTGGTGTAGTGTCCTCTTTCAGACGAAGCGGAGGGCTCGCCACTCTAGGACCCACCAACCGTACAGCGGGGGTTTCAAATGAATTCTAGTTCTTCAGATGTTGATGCCATCTTTTGAGTGATTTAAGACAACCCTAAAACAAAGACACGATAAGTATCCGTCTCACGAGTGTCCCACACCGAGGGAGACCACCGACGACGGTTGGCGATTCCCGACGTGGACATCTCCAAAGATTCCAAATGTAATCCGGGATGTGTTCTCTTAATCCCGTCAAACACGACGCCATTGGTGAACTCCTTTCGCGGTTTCTGTTTAAAAAAAACAAAAAAAAAACGGTTGCAGTGGTTTGGCCCGATTTACAGTTTTAGCTCTTCTTGCTGTTGCGTTCTCACATTCGGTTCTGTCCCAACCCAACCGCTCTGTATCCCCGCCCGCCTCGGGATCCTGGTGTCATGGGGTCACGGGGTCATTTCAGTTGCAGCGGCTTTATTCAAACCTGTTTCTTTTATTTTATTGGGGACCATGACGTGGCCACTTGACCAAGATATGAGAAACACAATTAGAAATGTATATGAGGATTACTAAAAACGCAGCCGCACCAGCCTTAATCTGCTCATTACTTTAAGACCAAAAGTACAGTATTTCTCTCCCGCCTAATGATTCCCCTCCTAGGCAGCGTCGTCGCGCGATAAATAAATAAATCCGAATAAATACATTATCAAACCTCTACACTCCTGGCTTATTGTTTACAAAACATGGTGATTTGACCAACGGTGCTGTGATCAAAACACTGCGAGTATCTCTACCCATAATCCTCCTCTTTTGTCTCTGACAAGCCCCCCCCCCTCCTCTGGCGAGGGCGCTGGGTTTTAAATACTGCTGTATGCAAATCCCTGCATCCAATTTGCATTATTAAATATTTTTATCCAAGGCGTTCATTCACTGCAATCGCAGCTTCAGTCGCTCTTGTCAATCTAGTCTGAGTATTTTTTTTTATTCTTCATGGTTTTTAAAAGGTAAATAGGACGTACTAGATGGGAGGATTGGAATTATTTTTTTAATTACGTTCTTATATTTAAATGAGCTTTAATTAAAGTAGGAAAAACGATTTTCTTAATGTATGTGTGCAGCATAGCCTGTAAAGTGCCAATTATCTATCTATTCTGTGGGAAAGGGCCTTGTTTAAATGTGCAAACCACATTTTCACCACGGTCAACTTTATGAGGCAATTTTTGCGATAAACAAATCACATCATTAAGGGCGGCCGGTGCAGCCATTTCACATGGGCAGATTCACGCTTCCTCACTAAGTTCAGTTCTCCCTACCATGCGTTCCACACAGGCCTACCTTTTACTCATCTCCAGCGATGGCCGGTTCCCCGGCAGGCAAAAGAAGATAAAGAATATATGAAACCCGTTGCATCACCGTTAACCATTATTAACAGTGGAAACGGAGGAAAACACAGTTCATATCCTGGTATATTTTCTAATTTATTCATCCCAGCCTTCATTTTATTTATTTTTTTCCACCACCACCACCACCACGCAGGACGAAACATAAAACAACAACACAAACATTTCATCTGTGACTGCGTTTCATCCCGCACTCACATGAATAAATAACCACGGTATATAGATTGTGTTTCCACCGCACATCAAACGCTGGCACGGTTGCTCTTGACGAGGCCGGCAATTAACTATCTCT
>JAOPUD010000162.1:6554531-6572346 GCA_027122715.1 Trisopterus minutus | reverse complement strand
TTTCGAGACCTAAAAAATGCGTCCGGCAGGGATTCCAAAAACGTCCGGTATTTTGCCTCGTCGCAACAAAAAAAAAAAATATTGTTATTATACTTTAATAGTAACTAGTAATGTTTTTAAAATTTATTCTATACCATATACAAGGGTTTCACATGTACAAAAGGTCTAACCTTTGTGACATTTAGTCTGGTCTAATACCTCTCAGACACAACAGATGAGCAGCGCTCCAAACAGATTGCCAAGATTTAATGTTGGCACGTTATAATGAGCCTTTGTATTTCAAGCAGCATCCTCTATCTACAAAGATTAAACAAGATATGAGCTGTATTGGCAGTTCATCAATTACAAAGACAAGATTTTGCTCATACAAAATAAATGTCAGAGTCTTGCAATAGTGTCCGTCAAAAGTCAAGTATCCAAATAAATATTACCACAACAAAAGAGACCAACTGTCAACAAGCAAATGAGGGAGAACCAAAAATAATAATTGGCACATTTATAAAAACTGACTGCTGGTGAGGTATTGTAGTTACAAAGCAATAATAAAATTGTGCAATAAAGCTAAACCAATGACGGAACAACCCAAACAAAAACAAGAGAAAAGTCTCCAAAAAAATAATCAGGTTTTCCAAATCCCAGGACATCACGCAGCGCAGGTCAGCAACGACCAGTCCCATGCTGCCCGATCACTGCCTCTTCTCCTCTGCCCCCTTGGCGTCGGCCCGGCGCAGGGCAGCCTGGACGCTGGTCCACACCTCTGTGTACAGCAGTGTTCCCAGGAAGACCACCGCCGTGCCCACCCAGTGCCAGACCGTGAAGGGGTTCTGGAAGTACCACACGGAGACGATGAGGCTGAGGAACTTCCTGAGGGTCACCACCAGGGTGACGGTCAGCGACGCGCACTCAGTGGTCAGGATGAACACGCCACGGATGCACACGTATCTGAGGGCCGGGCGGTCAGGGAACACACTCGGGGGGGAATTAGGGGTGGACATTGAAGGATTAATAGAAAGCTATCATTTTGCATTTTTATATCAAACAATGAGTTGCCTGCGAGAAGGAAAAGGAAATCACGTTGACAGTTCAATATAAATGAACATGAGGGAACCTGTAGTTTACTTTGTGTTTAACAAAAAAAATATGAGCAGCAGGGAGATGCAGAATATAAAATACAAAAATTAGAATTGGGTAATAATAATGGTACTCTTGATTTCCTGTCTTGATTTCCTTTCATCTGTTATCTCAGCGCTGGAATTACACATTTATGCACACGTCAAATCCACAGCGCCCTGACCAAAGGCAATGGGAAAATAAACGTCCCCTTGAAATGCACTTTTTGTAAGGATACTGGGTGATGACATTAACCAGAAGGTAAAGCCACATCACAGGAACAGTTAGTCCAATCCCAGGGATCTCTGCAGGAGCTAAGGAAAGGAACATTCACATTTAGACTGCATGTATCAGTATCTACGATGATTTACAAAGAGACACACATGCAAGCCATTGCATGTGTGTCTGCTGCAGTATAGCAGACGAGCATTGCGCATTTGTGTGAGTATGAACGGGTGGACTCACTGCTCTGGTTGAAGTGTAAGCAGTGGTTGTAGATGTCTGAAGAGAGAAGCAGGAACCCTGGTAATGGCAAGCAGTGCTGGGGGAGAACAGAAGATCATATGCCTACTCTATTTGTGTCTCAAGGGGACCCCTTTAAAAAGCTATTGGAAAAACTCATCTAAACTTGAATCCTCGGTAACATGAGGGCACCAAGAGAACGAGAGCAAAATTGTGCTAATATAAAATCCACAACGCTGGTTTTTCCAGTCGGGTGGCCTATTTGACTGCCATGTCATGTTTATTAAAAGAAAAATGTAAGAGCGATCCCTCTGACAGCAACGATTTGATTAAGACATATGCTTTTTGGGCGGAATGAACTGGAGAGAGAGAAAGTTTAACTCACATTATAAAAAAGCGCCTCCTTGGAGTGCTTTCCGTATTCTTTGTATAAAGTCTCTTGGAAGATGCCCATCCTGGCAGACATCAGTAGAGCAATCGTCAACATGCCGATCCCTGCAGGTGAAATGATTCAGAAGATGCATGACGTGATCTGAATCCTTCAAACCTGCTTGATGTTGTTAAGACTTCGCTCCATGGACACATGTCAAGTCAGACGACATAAACCATGGAACAACAAATAAAGTGCAATGAAAATTTTTTAATGAGACCACACTAAAACCACTCACCTATCAGCCAGTGTATGAAGGTGTGGACACCTTCCTCATCAGAAAGATTATTTGCTACGTTCTGTCAACACAACATTTACCAGCACGGTGAGCATACAATAAAATACAGATAATAACCAGTGTTACTGTGAAAACAGTGTCAGGACTGGGTGATTTTCAATCAGGATGATCTGCATGTAATATATGTGCTACCACAACACGTCTGAGGAAGACTCACCACTTGTTTAGCAGACATGATGGTGCATATAAAGATCCCGGCAGAGATGAGTGCGACCGACATGTATTTGCTTGCTGAATACCTGCAAGGCAAGGAATAAACAGTCCGATTAAATTAATGAGCCATGACGGTACTAATGAAGTCTCTGATGTTTTCATTTTTCAAAAAACGTAAAATCATTTCGATTGAGTTGGAAGTGGGAATACCTTTTTTTGAGAATGATAATTCCAAGCACCATGTTTGCTATTAAAGACCCCTGTGAACAAAGGCATGCCATTAACGACATTTGGAACATTCTAGATGTTGGTTAGGGATGGTAGAAGATTTTTTAGAAAGAACTGATACTCACAGATCTAAAAATCATGTGCAATGGCATTGCAATGTTAAAGTTAAGGGCATAGTTGTTGATCACACTGACTGTGAAGAACATGGCCACCATGAACACATAGTGCCTAAAATCAAAACCAGATGAAAGAATAATTATAAGCATATCTGTTGTGCAACAAAGAGATAAAATATCATAGATTGGTTTTGTTTGTTAACATCAGTAGGCTTTAATACCGCATAGGGATTGTGGATTTCTTCCTCCCAAAGTTGCTCTCGAAAATGAAACCCTCTAATGCAATGAATGCAAACTGGGCAAAGGTCACGATGTTCCCACATCCTGGAAAATCTCTGCGGTGAATAACATAAGAGTATCAATTAAATGTCACACATAACCTATTGAACAGTGTGTGATTACAAGACTGCACTTTGAAACACTGCACTGTCTCTCCTTGAGAAGAGATACAAGTAAGATACAAATGGACACAGCGACAGATTTTAAATATTAATCAATTGCATACAGCAATAGCTGGTATATGCATGATAATGCTGACAATAAATGCATATTATCACGTTAATCCACACTGACCTTACAAGTAGTTCCAGAAACACAACATTAGTGCAGCAACCGATAAAAACCAGAAGTATCGGTAAGAGGGTACCCATAATTGAGTTACAAGCTTATTATAGAAAGTTACTTTATTAAGCAAGGGTTGGTTCGGTTTACAGTGAAACCACACATAATCTTAAGAGAACACCCAGATGAAAAACTAATTTGTGACCACGTCTGAATGTGGCGTCTTGCAAATCCGCGGAAGTTTCGTATGGAGCTTACGTAGGGGCGACGTGCTCGTGCCCGGTCTGTCGCGACCTCACTTCACGATGCGCGTTCACGTGTCGAAGCAATGGCTAAGTTAGGTTAAACATTTCAGGCAATAAAACACCCTTTATATTGGCTCCGTGTGTACTTTGACAATTACACTTATATAGATCAATCAAGCAATATCCATAAACAGGCTGAATCGTATTTTGAAGTGTGGGCGCTAAGGAACTATAAACAAGTTCAGGCAGAGAAATGCCGTAAACCGCAAGCATCTCTTCCGTAGCCATAGCTCCTGGGAGTTGTAGTCCTAAGGCTCCTCAGACTCAGACATGTATCGCAAACAAGACGAAAATCATTTCACATTCTCAGAATGAAGCGGCGTGGTCAAGACAAAGTATTACAATAAAACAATAGATAATTCAGAATTGGTAGTTGAATAATTGAAAGATTTGTTATTAATATTGAGAATCCATTGAAGGTATACGTGCAGTTCACGCTAACGCCTGCCGGGGGCGCTGTTGGCCCGCGGAGTGAGGCGCTGTGGTTCCGGAAGACGTGGCGCCAGCTTCGCTAGCTAGTCGGATGTGTACTGGTGGCTGGGAACTTCATCTGTAACTTGATAATAGTTTTATTTCAGTGGTTTGCCCT
Source organism: Trisopterus minutus (assembly GCA_027122715.1). Lineage (NCBI taxonomy): Eukaryota > Metazoa > Chordata > Actinopteri > Gadiformes > Gadidae > Trisopterus > Trisopterus minutus. The sequence continues at coordinate 6,568,094 of JAOPUD010000162.1, read as the reverse complement.
ATCCATTGCATCCCAATATGATTTCCCTCACAGATTCGCAAAGTAAGATCAACCTGCCTGGTTCCTGTTGTGCTATTGGCTACAAATGCCCAGTGTGATGCTAACTTATTATGAACCCGAGGGATGAATGAATGAATGAATGAATAGATGAGACTTGTTGTGGTGATGGAGCAGTCGTCGCCAATCGATGTGATTCTCTTATTGTTTTAAGTGATAGTTCATGTTTGGTGCTTTGATGTATGATGAAGCCTCGGATGCTGAACAAAGTTGCTATTCATACGTTGTTTTTTGTTTTCACGTCCACATTGCAGTTTTATAATCCGAAATGGCCAAATAAAGCATAATTAATTGTTTCTCTTCCATGAAATCTCCAGAGATCGGAATGGGGCTGACGGGGTTCGGTGTGTTCTTCCTCTTCTTTGGCATGATGCTGTTCTTTGATAAAGCTCTCCTTGCCATTGGAAACGTGAGTCAAAATCCAAACATTTCAAAACGAATCACGTCACTGCAGCACATTATATCTGACATATATATATATTTAATCCAAGGAGATCTGCTTTTAAGACCACTAATTCATTGCTACCTAACATATAATTGTTTTCCCGCTGTACTAGTAGCAGGCACATAGACAGGATGTCTCACAGTGCACGTGTATTATTTTCTCCTGCAGATCCTGTTTGTCGCAGGGCTGTCATTCGTCATCGGCTGGGAGAGGACCTTCAGATTCTTCTTCCAGAAACACAAAATAAAAGCCACAAGCTTCTTTCTCGGGGGTGTGTTGGTGGTTCTGATTGGCTGGCCAATCATTGGAGTTGTGTTGGAGATCTATGGATTCTTCCTCTTATTCAGGTATTGTTATTTATAATATATCGTTCAAGTTGTCCCATGACATTGTCTGCTGGCAGCTGGTAGCTGGTCTTCTTCTGGTTCTAAGTCCTCTTGCCCTCTGTCTGGACAGGGGCTTCTTCCCAGTGGCGGTAGGCTTCATCAGGCGAGTGCCCGTGCTCGGATCCATACTCAATTTACCCGGCATCAGTACTGTAAGTACACGAGTCCCCAGTGAATCACGCACGCATGCTAGCGCTTCTTTACGGTTATCATCCAAAGTCACACATCACATGGGCAGGCCTAAGCGGCTGGTGGTCAATTAGCACTACAGTGTGAATGTGGTGAATTTGCCTTGAGCAATCTAGCAGTAAACTTTGTCACGGTGTGCGGGGTCAAGTTAAAGTCATAGTGCTGTAGCTGTTGCGGTAGAGAAACATGAAGGTAGTTGAGGTTAAAGACACCAAGATAGCTACCACTGAGAACTACTGTCCATGACCAAGATTATGGCTTTTTAGTCATTTTTGTTTGTTTTCATATGTTTTGATCTCATTGTTTGATCTTACAATGGTTGCATTGAAAGATATTTTTATACTTTCCCATTCTTCATTTGGCTTTCAAAGTCTCTTGAACATTTATTGTTGATTTAGCTCATTCAATACAATTTGATGTCTGTCATTGAATATACTGTATGAAAGAGGCATTAATGTCTGACTTTTTCTTTCTCCTTCAGCTGGTGGACAAAGTGGGAGAGAGCAACACTATGGTATAACACGGTCCCTTTTTATGTATAAAGTAAATTATGATGTAACTTATCCTCGTAGCTATAGCCAAGTGCTACTAGGGTAGGAAAAAGGCCAAAACTCTCAGTCCAGGAGGGTAGAAGACATATTTCATGAAACACTTTTCAATGTCTTCAAGGAGATACCACCGTTGAATGAAATTGAATCATAATCTTACTGCCAGTGGCCATTGTTAACAAAGTCGGTTTTTAATGGTGGATGGCTATTGTCGTTTGTACACTAAACTGGGAGTGCTGGGACCAAGCGCTAGGCTAGACTGAAACAGAGGAGGGCAGGAGGGAGCTGCCACCTCCATTCCAACCGATTGGGAAGTTACTGAAAGGGCGTTTGTAGATGCCTGTTACCGACATGACATGTTACTGGATTTGCAATTCCATTTTTTTTTTTTTTTTTTTAACCCTGCTTGTGACCACTGTTAAAAAAAATCCTTTGTTGACATTTTTCAGCCATTTTCTATTTAAATACATGACAAAAGCTCTGTGGGAGAGAACCGTTTTACTTGATGTAACTTTTGTAAAGTTCCTGTTTGGAATAAAGTGTATTATTTCCTTTGTATGTGGGTTGTACCTTGTCATTTTTGATGTACAGCCCCAAAATAAATGTCCAGCCTTTTGCTTTACATCCATAGGGCGCAACAATATTAACCTATCAAGTATAGGTAGGGAAGCAAAATAAAACAGGTCTTATCCTGGTCTCAATGTTAATATTTCTTCTAACATTTCAGTAATAAGCCATTTTACACACTATTAACATGTGTGTATATGGAAGTATATCATATTCTATCAATATATATATATTTATATATTAAATCATCTTCTATGCTATTCAGTATGCTATTAAGTATGCACTATGTTAAGAATTCCCTTCATCACATTGAACTACATGGCAATTAACATTTATTATTTAAATGACACGTAGTCTACCAGGACAGCCAGTTTATATTCCGTCAATGTGCCATTGAAAGATCAACCATGTGGCGGTGGAGTCCCTGGGCTTCTGAAGTGATGACAGAATACAGAACACTCACATGCACTCTGTCATCACATCTGTTCCATTCATTTAAAAAAAAAGTCCCCCGTGACGTCAGCTACTAAACTTGTGAAAAATTGATAATTGGCTTCTGTTCATTACTCTGCCGTCGGCCTATGATGTTGACTTTTTTTTTCTCCACCCAGAAGTTATCTAAATTGATGAATGAAGGATGACACTTTTAGCAGCACTTTTTTAATTCCTATTTTTGAATTGCGTACAAGATGTAGCTAAATATAAACGTCCCGGTCTGGTTAAAAGTAGCCGTGCCCTGCGTTTGCAGCACTGGCACCAGCATTGGGACGCGACATCAAACCAAACCTGCATCTCAGGACTACTTGGACAGAAATGAAGGTAAATCCAGCCGTCATTTAATTTATATTCTTACATTCTAATTCAATTCAAATCTACTCCACACAACAAAAGAAAATAAGTCTTTGCTGTACTGATGTTTTTGATGTGATTTACAGTCAAGATATTCGAAAATATTAATCCTGCAATTATATTGTCAGCTATCTCCGTTCAAAAAGTTTCTTGTTGTATTTTTTTAACAGAGAGCCCTCATGGTCCCTTTGCTTTTAGCTACTTTGGTCTCAAGTTGTTGGACTGCCCGACAGGTGCCTGAATCATAAATAAATTAATAGATTACTTAACAAAGGTAGAGCATCATGTAAAAGTATTTCCCACCATTTTCAGTGGAAGAATTGGACTCCCCAAGCAATGTTATATCTTAAAGGAGCAAGTAAGTTACACATTAATTTATTCTTTCACTTTTGCATGCAAACAATATTTGAAACAGACCTTGAGGCCTACAACATTGGACGTTGTAGAACAGCGTGATCATGATCGTTCTCTTACAGCGGGACATCGGCCAATCATACAGCGTTCTGGCAGAGAGGATGTTGTAAGGCCAGGTAGGTAAAGGGTCATGTTTGGCCCAAATTTTTGCAGTTCACGTTCACTTTAAAAGCAACAGAAATACTTAAGGACCAACACAGTAACCGATACTGAATGAATAGGACTATGAAATACCTCATCTAAATAACTGGAAATAGTATCATTATGAGGAAGAAAATATATCCTAAGCAATCAAAATATATATGAGTGCAGGCATACTTCACGTAAAGCTATACTTCTTTCTGGATGCCTTTTCATGTTATCCCATGTTTGTGTTTCTCTGTATGCAGTCGAACAGAGTTGGAACAGAAATGAACTGTCAATGTTTCACACTTGGTCCGTTCTTCTTGATATTCTACATTCTAAGAACCATAAAAAGGTATCCTATTTAGATGATAGTGATCGTTCTTTTCACCTTCCACAATGATTGTATGTGAACTTGTATCTGTTATATGCATTCCTGTGCTTGTGCTTAGGTGGAGAAAACTCCAGATTAGCCGGATGAATCAAATGCAATTGAAAAGTCACTTACTGAATCACTGTGAACCAAAGTCTTTGTACATTCTCCCGAGACTTTAAACACTAAATAAGATGTCCATCATGCATACAACTTGAGGTGTGATTTTACTTCCAGTAAAACCATGTACATTATTTTTCTGGGTCTTGTTAATATCAAGTTATTTAAAGGCCCATCTATTGTGTTAATATGCAAAAAAAAACCTGTTTTATTTGTGCTCCTCGTGAGATTGTACCATTCATTCAATATTAAATATTTGAAATACATGAATTCAATTAAGTTTATTAAATGATGTACTGTGCTTTGGGTCATTAAAGATTGTTATAGTAGAGAGTAGTTCCCGCACACTAAGACAATGATGCCCTAAAGCAACAATTATCCAAATGGCATCATGACACCAACAGTGATGACTATTACGGCATTAATGTTGTAAAATGCGTCATCTACACACTGTAGTTTCTCCCTTCACTAGATTTGGGATGACAGCCTCTCATCTACGTAAACTGTCTGTGTCAAACAAAGGTCACATTTATATTTTAATTTCTGTGTTCATGAGTTTGTCTCTTTAAACACATACATTAAAATAGAAACATAATGCCGTGTAAGGGTAGGTAGGTACATCACCAAATGAATAGTGTACCACACACTTTCAATCTTTCACAATTCAATTTATTCAACATCAACTTAGAATTTCTGATAGAAAGTTTCTTGCTTCAACAATGACATGCTGAGACATGTTCACATAGTAAAGTCTTTGTACACGTTTTACGCAATTAAACTCATGAAAAACCCCATACAGCTATTTTTTCTTTGTATTCTACAACAGACGGCAAGTGAAAGTTGCAATTGTGTTGGCGATACAATGCAACAAGAGGCGCTCTGCTGCCCCCTGGCGTCCACTCAGATGTCCCGCAGGTCCTTCTGGATTGCCCACAGAGTACTGGCACTGGCCTGCAATTGGGCCACCTCCGCAGTGTTCAGCGTCATGTTAACCACACTGGACACCCCCCCGTTGTTCAGCACGCACGGCAGACTCAGATACACCTCGTCAGTGATGCCATACATCCCCTGTTGATTGATTAACAACCGTTTACTTTAGAGCAAGCACAACCAACAACTCATCGTGTGTGTGATGACATCACGTATGTGTGCGAGTGCGTGTGCGTGTGTGTGTGTATGTGTGTGTGTGTGTGTGTGTGTGTGTGTGTGTGTGCGCGTGTGGTCCTCACCTTGACCATGGTGGAGACGGGGTGAATCCGGTTCATGTTCTTGATGAGGCTCTCGGCCAGGTCAGCCACACTGAGTCCGATGGCCCAGTTCGTGTAGCCCTTTAACTTGATGATCTCATAGGCACTGTGCAACACACACACACACACACACACGCACACACACACGCACACACACACGCACAGAGGGCTGTATTGACTTAACTCTGAAGGGTGAGGTAGGGCAATGCTTCTCCACAAATAAATAAGAAATGGTTGTTTGTGTGTGTATGGGCCCCAACAGTAAATATTAGGTAATACTAGGTTGAACTTCCGTAACATACACACTAGACCTCTAAACGGCGTTGAGCATCGTTAGCATACCTGTCCACCACCATCTTATGGGTGTCCTTCCAGTTCTCAGAGTCGCCGTCCATGCCGATCTTGGGGTTTAGCGTCTGCAGGTTCACTCCCGCCACGTTGGTCCCACTCCACACAGGCACTGGAATGGCATGGCCGTGGTTATTCACAGTGCTAGTGCTAGAGTGGCAGTGGCTACATGAAGGTTGCCTTTATCCTCTCCTGATGCAAGGCGTCATCTATACATACATTACGTTAGAGAGAGGCAGCCTCTAACAGACTAACAGGACTAATACAAAGCAAGGCTTCGGTGGTTTGGGGCTGCAATGCGACTTGGGGTTAACTTAAGAACGTCTCTCACACTTAATATACAGCCTACATCCACACACACCCCCACCCCCCCCCTACCCACACACCCACACACAGTACACACTACACACTACACACTACACACCGCTGGTGTCTCCGTGCTCGCCCAGGATCCAGCCGCTGAAGCTGCTGGAGTGGATCCCCAGCCGGTCGGACATCAGGTAGCGGAAGCGGGCCGAGTCCAGGTTGGTGCCGCTGCCGATGACACGGTGCTTGGGCAGGCCGCTCAGCTTCCAGGTCACGTAGGTCAGCACGTCCACTGGGAACGGGAGGGGGGGGGGGGGCGGGGCGACACCAGCCGGGGTTTAAGAGCAGCAGCAGGCTGCACTGAGTGCAGTGTAACGCTTTGTCTTGTGTTTCTGATGGCGGTGGAAATAGGCAGACTGTGTTCCTAATGTTGATGTGTGATGTCTGTTGGATGGCGGTTCGGGTCAAAAGGTTAGTTTGAGCCCTAATGTGTACAGTCCAGGCAGACCGACGGCTCACTGATGACATGTTAGTGAAGGTCAAAGTAAATCGCTTTGGATAAAAGAGTCTGCAGAGTGGCTCACGGTAATGAATAACTGATTGTAAACTAAAACCGAAAAATACAAAGACAGACAGAACAGAGAGACAGAGAGACCGAGACAAGGCAGAGGGACAGAGAGAGAGAGAGAGAGAGAGAGAGAGAGAGAGGGAGAGAGAGACAGACAGACAGATTGAATAACTTAATGCGTGTGGCTAAATCCCGGCGGCGGCGGCGGCGGCAGCGGTGGCGGCGTGCGACGAGAAGCTGCGGCCCTACCTGGGTTGGACACCACCACAATGATGCAGTTGGGGCTGTGTTTGACGATCTGGGGGATGATGTGCTTGAAGACGTTGACGTTCCTCTGCACCAGGTTGAGACGGCTCTCGCCCTCCTGCTGCCTCACGCCCGCCGTCACCACCACGATGCGGGAGTTGGCTGTGACCTTGTAGTCTGAGAGAGGGGAAAAGGGGGGGGGAGGGGGCGGAGGAGACGGGGAGCGCGAGAGAGAGAGAGAGAGAGAGAGAGAGAGAGAGAGAAAGAGTCACACACCACAGACTCATCTCTGGTGGACAAATGTGATGCTGCAGACAAGCTGCTTGGTTCCTCTGCTAGCAGTTTTCTTCCTTCAGCCTGTGTACACCAGTATTTATTGCCAGTCACAGGACCAGTAACGGGTCATCGCTGGTATCAACAGTCCCAGCACCAGCAGCTGGCTGCTGGGCCGTAACCGGGAGCCACCCACCCTTATCTGCGACTATCTTGGTCTTCAGGAAGAGGCTGCCGTGCTGCAGGTCCATCATCTCCCCCTTCAGCTTATCCTCCATCACATCCACCAGGGCCAGCTCATCAGCGAGCTCCTGCACACGCACACACACACACACACACACACACACACACACACACGCACACACAGAGTTAACAATCAGTAAATATTAAGCACAAATATACATTGCCGCACAGCCATTATCAGGTCAGTTAAATAGATTAAGTAGTGTTTTCTACTTAATCTATTCTAAAGATTGCATCTTTGAATCACAGGATTACCCGTCATTCTTTATGAACATTGTAACAATTGTATAGTGTCTGTGTAATAACCAACCCAGAGACAGAGACACACACAGAGACAGAGAGAGACAGAGACAGAGACAGAGACAGAGACAGAGACACACACAGAGACAGAGACACACACAGAGACAGAGACAGAGACAGAGACAGAGACAGAGACAGAGACAGAGACAGAGAGAGACAGAGACAGAGACAGAGAGGTAATCCAGGCTCCATTGTAGCGGGCCAGATCCCCGGGGAATTACCCGTTAAGTGACACCACAGCGGTAATCAGTCCCGTAATCTCAGCCCCGGTTGAAGGAGACTCTTACCCGGAGCAGGATGCTGACGGCACAGGCCATGCCCACCTGGCCCACCCCGACCACCGTCACCTTGTTCCTGGGGGGCTCCGCCGGCCCGCTGAAGAGCGGCGTGATCAGCCTTTGCAGAATGGAGGACATTTTCAGTGCTGCAAAGAGAAGAGAGGAGGGGAGAAGGAGAGAGAGAGAGAGAGAGAAAAAGGGGGAGAAGAATAGAATGAAGAAGGGGAGAACAAAAATAAGAAGGGAGAAGGGAATAGATGGAGAAAAAGGGGAGAAGGAGCGAGGGAATGGATAGGGGAGGATATAAAGAGGAGGGAAGGGGACAGAGAGAAAGAGGGAAGAAAGAGAAGTTGGAAAATGAGAGGGAAGCAGAAGAGAGATACTGAAGCATTGCAACTTAAAAACCAAAAGACCAGACAGGACAGATGACCTCCTGCATCTAAAGCCCGACTCGCCCAACATTAAAAGCTCTGCGCTGAAGGACAGGCCAATGTTAAACATATATGGCTTTAAAGCCAACCTCACGGGATCCCACATCAAGGTGAACCGCACTGCTAAAAGCCACCAGCTTGTACGAAACTGATACCCAAAACACAAACGACGTATCATCCACTGCAGTCCCCTGCAGCAGACGAAGACACAGACACCCCACCCACCACCTCGCCTGGCTCCCCCCTCGACAGCGACAGCCACAAACTTATACTTGCTTTCTCTGGCGATACTCCGAGCTGCGATGTACAGACACCAAACCGTAATCAGCATGGCAAACCAAGAGACTAAAGAGACACACACGCACGCACACACACTCTGCCCGGTCCGCTACACACACAGCTCAGTAGGCTTCCCCCCTTTGCGCTCGCATCACCCCCTCCCTGGCAGTACGTCGGCGGGGCCAAGCAATGACGGCCGGGTCCCTGGCAAGGTTGTGATCGCACCCAGGGGAGGAAAGCCGGAGTGTAAAGTGTGCGTGCGTGAGCCACACTCACTGTGCCGTCCTCCCCAAACGGAGGGAGGCTGTAATCTGAGGCCGAACTTGACTGAGCGCCCGCAGACAGTTAGAGAGGAGTTAGTGTAATCTCTTAACCCGGCCTCCATCTGCCCCCACCTGCTGTGCGTCCAGGTTAGGGTTATAAGCCAGTACAGGGTCTGACACCCAAGATGTTGGCTCCCGAAGTGTGTGTGAACTAAAAGGCTGTTTGTTTACACACTTGAAATGAAATCTGGCGGAGGAAGCCATGAATTACCAAGTGATGATAATCAGTACATCTCAAAATCTTTGTTTAATATTGCGTTATATACAACTAACATTCTTTTTTTTTTTATCTGAGAATAAAACTAGAATCCAAGACCAAAAATCGGAGAAAGTAATGCAATATATAGATCACACTGGATTTTGTTGGCCAATATTTTCAATATTAGTCAATAACAACAATACATTAACCCTGATTAAAAAATAAAAAATAAAACACCATCGCAAAAAACACAAATGTAGCCATTTAGCAAAAAGTGCATTGAAAAGGCTGCGCGCAAACAAGGATGAATCTACCAAGCGAAAGCAAGTGCTGCTCCAACCGATTAAGACATGGCAGTAATGCGGTAGATTAGTAGCCTGGGTAATCACAACTATCTAGTGTTTCAGCGAACAAGTGAGCAAGTCTTCAAAACAACATCAAAAGTTATTTACAAACCTAGTGCTTGCCTTCCCTTAACCGTTTCTGGTGGACTCTGCAAAGGACTCTGGCGATGGGACACTTTTATCCTTCACGGCTGGCTTGTGGCCAAACGGTTGCAGGGGGTTCAGCTGATAAGACCCCTGAGCTTGTTTGCCTTGAGGCCATTGATAACATAATGCCATCACTCTGACGCATTGATACATAAGCTCATTCAAATTTCAGAAGACCCCAAAACGATTTGAATGCACTGTGGAAGTGAAACTTTTTCAATTGGGAATGAGACTATCCTTCACTTTTCTTTGCCATGGTATTAGCCGAGCGTCGGTGTCCGACAATAATTAGAAACGCAGATCTGTGTTTAAACCACAGTGGTACAGTAGGCTAACCAATGGCATCACATGAATTGTGTTTGCTTAAAAAGGTGTGTTTGCACTTTAAACGGCGCAGATGCGAGCACAGCTGCCCCACTCTGCTAAAACGTGATACACAGAGTCAGCAGACACGACTGCTGTTGTTGCAACACTAGGCCTGAATAAGATATATTATCGGGGGCAAGTTTTTTCCCTCACCATGCGTGAATGAGAAATGCATTTGATGAGATATGTGGTTACAATTCATTTAGTGTTAAACTAATTGTCTCAAGTCTCGCCATTCATGCGTCACGGGGACTCGTTTGAGGGCAGTGACATACTGACATACAGTGACATAGGCCTACTGACACAAGGCCTAGCCCTTAATCCTAGACCTTTTTAGGCCTAATTCTAACCAACAGCATGTATCAGTTCCATTGTTCCACTAGCACAGTGATACTCTGAACAGTGATACTCACCCCTTCATGTTGTGGTCGTCTCCTGTGTATCCTGGTTGATGTTGTAGCCGTCTGGAACTATCCGTTAATAAAGTCTGTTTGGCACAATGCAATCAGCAAGCATTCACACTCAAAAGAATCCACTAACACACTGACACACAATGACCAAAGTAGTTGGTATTTATACCTAAAGAATGTCCCTTTCTTTACCTAAAACAACTCTGGCTTCCTGAAGGACTAAGGGAGCGATGCACTCATGGTTTTGGCAGAGGGAGCCACCATATGGACCTGTTAAATGGAAACTAATGAGCTCCAGGGGTTGGTTGAACAGATATAGGTTTAAGGGCAGATGTCTCACTCGGTCATGTGGCAGTTTGCCCTCCCAGGATGCAGACAGGTCCGGTGGAACTTTGAAAAGGAAACTTTGCAGGACGAAGCACTTTGTTGCTGGGAAAGAGACAGAGTGACAAGACTTGAGCAAGGACAGGGAATTTGATTAAAAGGAAAAATCAAAGAATTATCTAACGAGGCCATCTAGACATGCATCACGATAAAGTAGCAGTATGACGGCATCTATAAATCTATTATATATATATATATATATATTTTTTTTTTTGAATCATTACAGAGCAATATTCTTCAAAACACTAAGTTGACAGAAATGTGCCTCTTTATCCATGTAGGATCAGTGAGTTCTTCTATTCTGGTCAGCGGCCAGTGCAGGGTCAGCACCTTGGTCAGCACAGCGTGTTGGCTGACAGACTTCTGGGACCATAGACTGTTTAAAGGCCTTGGCTCCAGCAACGGACAGCGCAAGAGCACCCCCTATTGGATAATCTTAGGAGCACCTTCTGGTCGCCTTAACACACTTTTCACAGTTCAGCCCAGTACACACAAGGGTGAGGATTTGAGAAGCCAAAAGCATGTTTTTGCAGGTAGAATCTGCAAAGGTCTATTTGAATGCTGATCTAGTGTTGTGAATAGCATTGGAAAAAACAAACAACAAAAAAAACACGTCTGGCTTTCTGCATATCTAGGAACAAAGCTGTAAGAGACTTAAATCTTAACTCAAAGCAAACTTAAAAAGGGTAAAGAAGAAAATCCTCTGATCCGACACGGCCACAGGGAGATGTAAGGTGGGTTAACAACCGAGAATAGAACACAACGCACAGTACAGCACAAGGGGCCTCTTTACCCTGACTGGAGCACCAGGGCCAGAGGGACCACAACTGCTGGGGCCCCCCCCTCGGAACAGCTGCAATCAAGGCTTGAAGAGCCTCTCTTGTTAAAACCTGAGAGGGTTTCCTTTAAATCGAGTCTCAGATGACCGTAGGGTCATAGAAGTCTATGGTGTATTTTGTTACCGTTTATATCTCCTGTTGTTGCAGTGGTTGTCGAATGCAGTATTTTTTTATATTGGTCAAGATATTACTTTTATGGCAAGTGTTTGGACTGTGGCACACTACGCTGTGTACATATTGAGATTGTACCATCACTTAATTTCAGGATACATAAACTATATTCAATTATATAATCTGTAGTGACTGTTATAGACCAAACCGTAAATATGTAAATATAGATATGTCAGTTGAGATTACAACTTAATATTAAATACATATTTCTTTGTATTGATTCACTTGTTTAATATTTCATGGAATCCTTAAACCAACATGCCAAAAAACGCAACGGCAACGAATGTCTCAATTACCAAGTTTATTTCATGATATACCATCTACATCATCATAAATAAAAACAGATTTGAAATCCTTACCCACATAATCCCAATTAGCTGCCATATGATAGACCAAATCAAATGTGTTTCTCCGGGTCCATGTACATATTGCTTTCACTTAGTACACGGCTTTTTATAAAATATTCCCAACACACCGCATTAGAAAATTATGAAAATACAAACAAAGATACCTATTCTTTTGGAACGCACCCTCCGTGCACCCAAACAAGCTCTCCTCTTTGTGGGGGTCCGGGCCCCGTGTCGCCGACAATTTGTTAAAATTGTTCTGATTTACATTAGGCAGCATTAGTCAAGAGTGAAAGGGAAAAGTCCACCGTGTGGAGCTTCCTCCGTGGCTCTCTGGGCAGGGAGATGGATTATGTGGGTGCACTGCACAGCCAGTCCTGCCGATGGGACTGAAGGATCAGAAACCTTTTCAAAAAAAAGCACGACAAAAGCACTAAAACCAATGCATGTAAACTCACATGGGCACGCGAGCAGGGCTGCAACGACCCCGTGCACGTACGGACTCAAAGACGGCTTTCATCTAACCAATGGCATTCGTGCACATAACTAGAATGCACGCCGTCAACCTCGAGACGTCACGCAGCCAAAAGGCGACGCCGCCATTCCCTCGCCATCACCCGTCCGACGGTGGAGCCGCCGTCGCCCTCAGGGGGTGTAGCCCTACACGCCGATACTCACGTCCTACACCTCCGCGCGACCTGTCGGGCTAGCGTCGAGGCTAGCGTTCGGTTCAGCTGAGCATGAACGTAAAACATCACATCTTGTACGTGGGTTAGTATGCTCCCGTGCCCCCGCCAAACGCAGGGCCGGTCAAGGCGGGGCCGGCCTGCGCCCGGCGGGCGATAATGAGACGTTCTATCTATCGCTACAACTACACAGTAGATTCAAATTATGGTCTACAGATAAAACACATGTAGGGTCGCTGTGGTTAGTAGCATCACGGTGTGCTTTGAAAAGAGGAGGCGGGGGGGGTAGGGGGGAGGGGGGGGGCGGGGCGGGGGGCGGGGCATCAGGTGCCCACAGTGTCCGGTGTCACGGAGTCAGAAAGAATAAGCCTCGAACCAGCCGTGAGACCGGTCAAAAAACTACAAACATGCAATGATAACTGCCATTTTCCTTCACCGCCTGTTTCTACATACACGGGTAAGATGGACACAAAGACAAACAAATTCACATGGATTAAAAACATCATATAATGTGTGGTTCTTTCCCCCTTCCTCGATTTTTTTTTTTATACCAAAAGCTGAAAGAGAGAAAAAGAAAATAACAAAAAAAGAGAAAGCTAGCACAAATTAGCCACATGAGCAAGAGTCCACCCAGAGTAAAACGGTGTCCTTGATTTAACGATTTATCAAATGAGGTTATCCAGGTTAACTGCTGCGCTGCTGTCGACGCATGGCAGGAAATGACACAGGGCGTGGCGAGGGAAGGGGGGGGGGGGGG
>JAOPUD010000162.1:6450347-6474179 GCA_027122715.1 Trisopterus minutus | reverse complement strand
ACACACACACACACACACACACACACACACACACACACACACACACACACACACACACACACACACACACAGATATGGTGATATTGTTTACAGACATAGAGATATTTACAATATGGAGACGCGTAGGAAAATAAGAATCAGAAATAATTAATTCTCAAGTTGGTTGCCTATTGGTGCGAGGAAGAATACAAAATACACAAAAACATATGCGCAAAATATGTAATAAAAGAAGAGGAATGGACGGTGAATGAGAAGCTTGAGGGTGTCTGCACCTATCTCCTGCTCCAGAGACGTTCACTATCTCTGCGATGACAGGAAGTGACGCATAGTGCAGAGCACACAAGCGGCCCCGCTGAGGAAGAAAAAAAAAAAAACACAGACACAGCTTAAATTAGAAGCCGCCTCTTCTTCAGCGTCATCATTTTCCTTCATCGCCAACCCCTTGTTTCAGAGAAGGGAGGCCGCTCTGAAATCCCTCGCTGCTCATTCACTCGTTCTCTAGTCCCTTGCGAGCACTACTGTTTGAAAACACCACTCGAGAAGGAAGCAGGCCAGGGGACAGGAGGAATTCGGACCACATTTGTACACTAAGATTTTGATCATCACTACAAAACGTTGACTCTCCAAATGAGGGTGTGAGCGGTTTAGGACATGGGCAGGATGTTTACCGTCTTTCCTTCCACCCTCGGTCGCAGGTGGACCGACTCTTTGCCGTCATGCTCGCCGCACACCAGCACTCCGTCAGAGCCTAGAGTCACTATGAGACAGTGCAGGTGCTCCAACAGGGGGCGTGAGAGAGCCAGCGCACATGACAGCACGTCTTCAAGAGAGCTGGGAACCACTGGAACCAGACAGCAACAACATCATCGACCACACACCCATTTAGTCTGTTGGCAAGCGCTCGCGTACACGTGTGTGTACATGTGTGTGGGGGATTTGTGTGCGTGTGCGTGTGTGCGTGCGTGTGTACGTGCACTGTACCGGCAGGTGTCTGCAGACCCAGGGTGGTGTTCATGGTGCACAGCTCAGCCAGGTTGGGGGAGGAGTAGGCCAGCTGCTTCCAGGATTCAGACCGGAATGGCTTGGAGGCCTTATCAGAGTCCGTCGGCTCGTACCAAACTGTAAAACCGCGGTCATGTTACAGTGGTGTTGAAAATGGGTTGATCCTTGGGGCCCAATAGTCTGGCTTGTAATATCTGGCCCAAATATCTACCAGTCAGCATCCCTGAGGAAGATGGAACACTAAGTATTGTATTCTCCTATGAGAACAATATGAGTCATATGAGAATACAAGTGAAGTCAATTCAGCAGTCTGTTCGTTTCAATCTTTACCCCTAACATCCATACATGAATTAATTTGAAATGTATAGAGCTTCTTCAGGGAGGCATCGTCATAGGAGAGACACAGGTGTTGCTCATAACACTCATTTGAAGTCTGCTACTGTAATGTATAGGACTAAACTAGTAAGGATTAGTTTATAGCCACTATAGTAAAGGGTCTACTCTATTGTACGCTAACATGACTTAAAAGTAGGGGCAGTTTCAGCAGTCTGCTCCTATAGAGCCTTACCATTGAGGGCCAGTTCCTTGGCACGGCCACAGACATAGTCTATGGTGGACACCGGCAGGTTACCGTCCAGACATACCAGAGAGGCAGACGAAAGCTGCTCCTCAAATGAAGAAACCTGTGAGGTTTGAAAGATGTGCATCAATAAGCAGGTGTTGATTTATGTGTTTTGATGAATGAGCAAAGAGATCAAGTGGCATATAATGAGTCTGAGTGGATGGAGCTGGTCAGGTATTGGTTAGATA
The DNA here is from genome assembly GCA_027122715.1 of Trisopterus minutus. NCBI lineage: Eukaryota > Metazoa > Chordata > Actinopteri > Gadiformes > Gadidae > Trisopterus > Trisopterus minutus. Next base: position 6,472,367 of record JAOPUD010000162.1, on the reverse strand, counting down.
TAGGCAGGATAGAGGACAGTTATAGGCTAGCTCCGGGTTATGTATAGGCTAGGTTTAGGCTAGGTCGATGACCCTACTTACATACTGCTCAGTGATCTGCTGATGGATGCCCATGTCCCCCAGCCCCAGGCTGAGCTCTCCACTCTGGGTGATGACAGCACAGTATGTAGCAGTCCTCTGGTCGCCAAGACGAGCAATGCCGCTGGTGTTCTGGGACAAATAGCAGCATGTAGGCCACAGCGTTCATGTTAGCGGTGGGAAATAAGCCTAATCACAACATATTCATTGACATGTATTTATTATTATAATTTTTACACAGCTGATGATGAGATGGTAGCAGTAGCAACGATTCATGAACAACACACACACAAACAAATGCTGGAATCGAACGATTTATCATAGAGACCATTGAAGGGATGGGCTTCTAAGCCCATCACTTAGAAGCAGCACACAAAGGACTCAGGTGGTAATGTTAGTGACATGAGCGTCACGTTGGTCACATGATCTTACCATGTGTTGACAGAAGTCCAGCACTGCATGGCTGTGAGAGTCAGAACCAATGGCTGAGATGAACAGGACTCTGCGGCCTAACCGGCTCAGAATGTCTTAGGACAACAACAACAAGGAGGGTAAGGGTTAAAAGATGTTAAAGTTAGGTTTGCATGCAATCATCTTCTTCAAATTGCTGATAGGAATGCTTCGATTTAATCCGAGTCTGATAAGTATTTACCGGCAATATTACGTCCTACACCGCCAAATGACTGACACACACTTCCTGGGTTCGTCTGTCCAAACTGCAGAAGATAAGAAGATTCTAAGAGATCTGAAGGAAAAATAACTGCACTACCTTTAATTTATTGGTTATATGCTTTGAAAACAGTGAACTTACCACAAGCTTCTCAGTTTTTCCCTTGGCAATGAAATCCACATTTATTCCTCCTATTACAACCTGTGTGGAAACAGCACCACAGGAATTTATAGGTCATTATTGATGAATATTGTTATTGTATTTATAAATGTGCTGTCTTATCACTTATATTGGATTTACTTACAATTTCCGACTGGGACTCTGGAGTATTCATGACATGATAGGATGTAGGCTGTTTCCTCCTTCTATCATGTCTTAGTTTTGCCAGTTCACATGCTATCTGGCTCCCTACTTTGGCGTTGTTGTGAATGAGTGCCACATCTTTCAGCATGGCATGTAAAGGGGATAACTGGTTTGGTTGACGTTAGTTCAAAGGTCACAGGTCATTTTCACAACTTTCCGTTCATGTTTACACAATAAATCCATAGTTACTGAAAAATAATACTTAAAGTGAAACATTCTTATAAATATAGACATTTCAATGTAAGGAGCTGAGAGATCTAGCATGTTTCCTCTTTTAGATAAGGAAGAGATTTGAGAAGGATACTAGCTTCGAGGGACTTCCCTTTAGTCAACTCGTTGATCCTTTGAAGAATGAACGGTGTCACGTCCTTCCCTTTTATCTCTTTACAACTAAGGAAATAAGAACACAATGAAACATACACAGAAACAGGAAACCTTGTTTAATTATGTTCCTCATTTTGAAGTGATAATGTCGAAAACTGACCAAACCAGAGAGTAAAAAAAAAAATAAAAATAAAAAATCTGAAGTAAAAAAAACCTCAAAAACTGCATGGTAGAAAAACGTCCCCCATACCTGGCCTCCGCCACAGCAGTCCGTATGGCGTCGTCTATCTGCTGGCCTACTGCTGCGTGCTCGTCACAGATGGGGACGGCTATGAGAAGGCCACTCTGGAGGCCCAGGGACAGCGTGCCCTCTTCAGGGTAGAAAACAGTGTTGTGTTCTCAGGTTAAAGGACAGATTTATTCTATGGTTGTTCAAAGTCTGCATGGAGCATTTCATCAAAACTAAATGCGAAAATGAAGCGAAATGAATCACCTTGATAATGTACGCTAAATACATCTATAAGAAAAAAGATGGCATACCGATAAGTTTGGCCGCCTCTTCCGGGTCGCGGACATGATACGGGGAAGTGAATCCACTATGCGGAGAAAAGAAGGCCGGGAAATTGTTGGACTGTCCGTAGGTGGCGACACACACACCCTGGGTCTCCTGTGGTGGTGGTAATAAACGCCCAGACCCCGTTAAGGAACACTCCTAATGGGGTCTGGAAAAGTACTTTTGATTGCGATTGTGAATCAGAACACCGTGTTCTCCACCAATAAAACATGAACTCTCACCAGAAACTCCAGGGTGCGCCCGATGTCTAGGATGGACTTGACGCCGGCGGAGACCACAGCGACCGGCGTCCTCCCCAACTCTGTGAGGTCAGCGCTGACATCCAGACCTGCAAAGTAGCAGGAGCGCTCTCTTGATAAGACAGCTTTTAATCACTATATGGACAGGATAGGGAAGACAAGAGAGAAAAGTGTGCTCACAGAGAGAGGACACAAGGCGTTGCTATTGACAACATGGTTAGCACAGGGCTAGCGGGTTGAGCCAATGGGCCGTCCATGTCGCGGTTGATCTGAACCCACTCACTGTGCTCCCCCCCACGGTGGACCCCACCGATGCCCCCAGTGACGAAGACGGGGATACCGGCGCTGTGCGCCGCGATCATGGTGGCGGACACTGTGGTCCCCCCCGACAGGCCCTTTCAGGAAGGGACACAGAAGAGCCAGCGTGAATACGAGGAACACAACCGGTGGAAAAGCTGGTGGGTCTGCACAACAGTAGGGTGCTAGGGGGGGCCCACCTTGCTGATGGCGTAGGGTAGATCGCGGCGGGAAATTTTGAGGGCCCCTTCACTGCGGGCCAGGTACTCGAGTTCATCTGTGGACAGCCCCACATGGACCCTACCCCGGAGCACCCCAACCGTCGCTGGGGTGGCACCCTGAGCCCGGACCAGGGACTCCACCTCCATGGCAGTACTGGCAGAGTCAAAGCGAACTGGCATTAAACCATCAACTGTTACCAGAACTTTTACCGCCAAATTCATGGCAGACAGACAAAAGACAGACAGATAGACAGATAGACCGATAGGTAGATAGATAGTCATGACATACTCATACACATATTGTTCTTCGTTCCTTGCAGCCATAAACGTGAATAAAGACAAACAAATATTGGTATATACTAATATACATATACTGCTAAGTGATATACTAAAATCATATAGTCCTATAATGTATTGTTCAAATGTGTATGGTTGTCACTGTCGAGTAATGCTAAACGGTGTGTGTACCTCAAGTTGTGTGGAAAGGGCATGCCGTGGGTGATGATGGTGGACTCCAAGGCAACCACCGGCTGGTGTTCTGCCAGTGCCTGAGAGACGGACGGGTGAACTCTGAGCAGCGAGCCCAGAGCGCCTGGCCCGGGTGAGTTCCCAGAGTATGCATGTGATCGCCTGATGGGCAGCGTACACGCTCCACGTCTCAGGAGATGTGAGGATACCTTCTGCAGCATTCCTGGTCACTCAGGCTTCCCTCACTCCGGGGAGATCCTGAGGAACATGGACACAATACACACACACGACTGTGGAGAGAAAAGCCTGGAACTCTGCAGCAGTGTGTTGGAAGTGAGGTGGGAATTATCTTGTGAGAGTGAAACACTTATTTTCCTGCCAGATAATTGAAGTTGATTTAGTTCAGCTGTGTGTGGGAACAAACTACACAGCCACCAGTAGCTTGCCTGGGTTTCTCTGAAGCTACTCCTCAGAGGGGTGTCTTTCAAAGACCACCCCATGCCTGCAAGCATGGGGTGTCGGCAAGCATTCAAGTTCAGACAAGCACACCAGAAAACGTAAGCCCACATTGTGGAGCAAATCTCTGCATCTTCAGAAGTTTCTATTTTTCGGTCCGTCCTCTGTTGATATTTTGGTGTAGCCCTTCCACAATCCATATTCTATACACACATTCCTACCTCATCTGGACGTTCAGTCCGAGGGGGCTTCTTTCATAACTCCACCTCCATGTGGGGCACGAAGTAGTAGATTTAAAACAAGCTGCCCTGTGACTAACACTACCTAGTCTTTGTTCCTCTTTTATATCACAGCCCTGCGGGGTACAGTTTCTGGTGTTTTGGGAAACAAATCCAATAGGACTATTGTTGGATTCTGCCCTGTCCCGGTTGGCTGAGGCAACCCCCATTTTATGTCCCAGGGCTCCCCCCTTCCCCCTCCCCCCAACCTCTTTTGGGGCCACTCTGAGAAACTCCAAATTCCACAGCTCGGTCAACACACTGACAGACTCCGAAGAGGTGGAGCTGGTGAGGCGTCCATTTGGAACTGAACTGGTTAGGTTAGGTAGGAAGAAGGCTCTGTGCAAGTGTATCACAGACTTCAGGGCACATGTGAAAAGTGTTCTTATAAGTGAATGCAACTGTAAAGGAAATTAAATGCATGCATCTATTGTATATAATGGCTCCATAAGCGCATGTTGAGTACATGTCCATAAACACACAAACAATCTTTTAAAAAGTCCAACTGGAGTACATTTTCAGATTCGATATTGTAGTCAAAAATCCTTGTCAAACTGTCTGCTTAAATGTATGCAATGTAACTGTAAATTGTAACCAAAATAGTAGTTTTCACGTTAAAATTGAAGCCCCATAAACCCTCCAATTGCTTACCAATTCAGTGCTTACCTTCTGCAGCGTTACAAAAACACTTGGCCAGAAATACGAACTTTGATCCAACCCCTGTTTATTTAGGCAAAGAGCCTCAGGACTCTATACACTCCGCCTATAGGCGAGAGATTTCCTAAACCAAAGCAAACTTGTATGTTTCATATTATGGCAAGATGAAAAAATAATGCTATAAGTTATTATAATGCCGCGTTTATGATTGCATGTGTGCGTCCAGTGTGTGTCCAGAGTGTACGTCCAGTGTGCGTGCGTCCAGTGTGTGTCCAGAGTGCATGTCCAGTGTGTGTGCGTCCAGTGTGTGTCCAGAGTGTATGTCCAGTGTGTGTGCGTCCAGTGTGTGTCCAGAGTGTATGTCCAGTGTGTGTGTGTCCAGTGTGTGTGCGTCCAGTGTGTGTCCAGAGTGTATGTCCAGTGTGTGTGTGACCGGTGTGTATCCAGCCTCCAATCCGACATCCACCCCCGCCTCCTCCTCCTCCTCCTCCTGCACCAGCTCGTCCTGGAACCAGCGGGGGTTCTTCTGCTGAAGCGCCCGGAAGGCCTCCACCGCCCCCCGCAGGGCCTCCCCCGAGGGGCAGAGGGCGTACTCGTGCTGGCCCACACCCTGGATCAGGTTCACCCTGCCCGGCTGCTGCTTCTCCACCTCCAGGATGCGCAGCAGCACCTCCTCGAACTGCTCCATCAGCCTGTAGCGCACCGTCACGTGGAACGGCGCCGGGACGTCCCGCTCCGAGCACACGCCGGTGAAGTACGCCACGATGTACCTCCGGAGGGAGCCGGAGCGCACCAGGCCGGGCAGGATGAGGCCCAGCGCGGGGCTGAGCATGTCCCCCACGGGGGAGCACAGGTCCTCCCTCAGGACCACCGGCGTGGCCCCGCACATGGCCCGCCACTTGGCCTGCACCCCCGGCGAGCACAGGATGAGGATCTTGTCCGAGGGGGAGCGCTCGATGCGTTCCCGGTGCCAGTCCAGCCAGCGGAGGCCTCCCAGCTGGCCCAGCCGGGTGAGGTCCAGCAGGTCCAGGACCACGTCCGTGCCGCACTGGGCCATGAGGAAGGAGCAGAGCTTGAGGACCACCACGGTGTACAGCGGGTGGTCCGGGGAGTAGATGAGGAGGACTGTCTTCCTTTTGGCAGCCTCTGCTCCGTCAGGGGTGGGGTCCGGGGGAGATGCGGTACTGGGGGCTATGGAGGGGAAGTATGGTCATGTTTTTGTTGTTGTTGTTGTTGTCGTTGTTTATCTTGGTTGTTGTTTTGTAATACATTGAATGCAGGCCAAACCTTTGTGAGATCTCTTCCACTGGGAACAGGTAATGCAGCCAGCGATGATACTCAATGCTAGCATTGCTACGATAAGTAGGACCCATGGTTGCTTGGAGTGATCTGAAATTAAAAACATAAATATAAATGTCCTTGATTAATTAATTAAATATTACAACAATATTATTAAAAGTATTCAGTATTCTCATACAAATCAATAAAATATGCAGCAATATATCTTACTTACATGGGCATTTTACAAATTTCTCCTGAACAGTCAAACATTTGTTTTTGCATCCAGGAAAAAAAGGCTGTACCTTTACGAAACATAAGAATATTAGAAGGAAGTCACAAATGTTATCGTAAGCTAGAAGACAAACTAAACTAAAAATTAACTCACCACGAACAGAAGTTCACATTTTGGACTGATCTGAATTTGATTTCTTATATCCATCTCAAAGGTCACGTTCAGCCTTGTACTCGTCCCCTGTTGGAGGAATCATTTATTAATGAACACTCCGGTGAAGTACGCCCCATGTTGGTCTGCATGCACACCCTCACACACACACACACACACACACACACACACGTGCGCACACATACACACACAAACACACACACACACACACACACACACAGCACCTTGGATACGTTCTTTGATTCCTGGTACACCGCGCTATTGACGGACACGGTGTAGACAGAAGAGAACTGGGATGTATTGAAAGACACTGTGGCGTGCAGGGAGGTGGTCCCCGGAGAGACCAAGACCGTCATCTGGGGAGTCCACATGCTACCTGTGACGTTAGGAAACCACAGACATTTTACTCAATCAGCTTCTGCCGGAAATATCAATGTCCCGGTGAACGTACACACATTGCTCGGCTAGACTTATGTGATTAGCTGTTAGTAGTTTGCACGTGGCTATGAATTATTCGTTTTTAATCAGTTTGTGTATGCAGAATGTCTAAGAGACCTTAAAAAAATTTAAAGCTTAAATGTATGCTACGGTGATCATAAAATATCTGTAGCCAATGGCAGCCATCCCCTACAACAATATATGCAAATGAGCAGCCCCAAGTAGGCTCCCGACGCCAAGGTTGGGAACCACTGTCTAACACTGAGTTCCTAGCCATCATCGGGGTTACATCCTATTAAATATAGAGATATTGTGAGTGTTACCATTCTCCAAACAGGGTCGGGCATTCTGGATCCTCTTGTCGTCACATCCTTAGACAAAAATAACGGGAAAAAATGCTTTATATAAACAATAATGTTCTATAGTTCTGTAGATTCTAGCTCTAGAAAAGTGAAGGGCTACGCCACAGTAGTGTGTCCCACTGCAGTAGAAGCGCACACCTTAATGAAGAGAACCATATGGTATATTTAAATAAGAATGTGCAAAACTTATGATCGTTTAAACATTTAGTCATTAAGCAGAATCTTTAACATAAAGCGACTTATCAGAAGTGAGGCTGAGAACAGTTATGTACAGTTAAGTATGACTGGCTTAGAGCTATCAACTGTGATACTGCACAATAGGTCACAACCCCTTTTCCATAGTTTAGAGAAATGCACCCAAAAAATACCATAAGAAACATCAAAGGTTGTTAAATACATAAAGATAAACTTGCATTGCTACTAGAAAACCAACAATGTTAAGCAACTGGTACTTTCTCCTCCTCCTCACTTACGTGGAACTGCAATCTGTTTTGTTTCCCTGTAGTGCCCCTGGTCAGGCTCTGGTAAATTAAACACTGATATTGAATAGGTATGTCCTGGATCCACCACGACACCATCCAATGGAAAGGTCCACTGTGAACGAACAGCAGCAGCACATGGGGCTTATCAATGAGTGTGACTAGTAGTTTGTAGACATGACATGTTGTTAGAATGGTTCCCACGCGTGTTTCTCATGTACCTTGCCCCCCGATGGATTCAACTGCGACTGGATCCTGAAGACGTACCACACACATAGAGTCTGGTTGGTGTTTTCGTCCAGAAGGTGAGCCCTCACTCCCCGCATGTAGTATATCGCTCCTGTGGAACGACAAAGGAACAATGCCTGATACATTATTAGCATACTGCATGTGCTGCAATACAAATGTATGGATGTACACAGATCTTAAATCAATTTTTGTTTGTAAGTATCCTAATGGCCTGATACCATGCTTCATACCTCCAGCCGTCTCATTGACTCCAAGCCTTTCACAGCCTAAATAATTTATAGCTCTCAATAACTCAATAAATATTTGTACAAAATATATACTATTTTTAATCCTTCTTATTCAATATTTTGTTATTATTATTGCTTTAATTGTGTTGCTTTACGTCTTTTATGCACCAACATCACCAACTTACTTTCTATGTATATGTATGTATCTTTCTTTGTATGTATCACCATTTACCATTGGCCTGTACATCCCAGGAGACTTTGATAACAGGGAGGTGTTCATTCTCAGTGACTTCAAGATGCTCCGGGGCCAATTTTGGGCCAGTGGGGGCCCGGGTCCTGGGCACCCGCTCCTGTGTGTCTGAACAGTTCACTGGCAGATCACAACATGTTAGCACCATGATGGAAGTAATGCTGGACCTTGATGTCTGTGGTAAGATGACCACCTAACTAATGAAACCAAATCGAATGAAGTTAATGCGTGAATCAAAACCATATATTTTTTAGGCACAAGCAATCAGATCTACTTGTCGATTTCGAAGGATAAAGAGCTTAAATGTAGGTAATTAAGTGTTATTAAAAACTGTAATATGTCCACATTACATTATACGTACCTATTTTCGAACTGCAATTAATTCCCTGAGTGCAAAAACACATTTTGGTTGCGTTAATTAACAATTAAAGTTCATTTTTTTTAGGCATAATAATTAACATTAACAATTAACATTCCATTTGGACAGACTATTGAACTGTCACACACACACACACACACACACACACACACACACACACACACACACACACACACACACCTCTTGCTTGCAGTCCAGATGGTTGTTGAGAATCCAGAGAGCAGAAGACACAGCAAACCACATGTAACAGAAACACAGATTTACAAAAACATGGACCATGTTGTTAAGACTTAGACGAAAGAGAAGAAAGACGAAACAAAAAATGGATGAACAAGAAACGCGACAACTCCTTCGGTCCAGGAACTGCCTCGAGTTACACGTCACATGTTATCAGACCTAAGCATCCAAAATAAGGCGACAGGAAGGAAGTTATGTTGTGGGTTTCAGCTCAAATTAATAGATGAAACGTTATATGCGTAGGTTGCTTCAGGTTTAAGAATTGCGTCGCTTGTTCCCACAGGTTTAGTTGAAAATGTACTGAATACCCCATGTTGCTGACATGCAATGCGTTCTAACACTCACTAGGGGGCACTAGTTGCCAAATTACCAATATAAACCTATTAAAAGTGTCCCTGCAGTGGATTACATGTGATGTTGTGCCACATAGATGCCCTAACAATGGGATAAACTCGAGGTCCACTGTAGGTGCCTTTCTGATGAAAATGCTGTAATCTCTCATAAGCCCTTCCAAGTGAGGACGCAAGCGCCCTTGCAGTGGAGAGACAATCCCAGTTGGAAAATGGGATGAAATGCCTGACAGTGTCCCCACGACATTCCCTCTAGGGCGTGCTTGCCCCGAAGCGGTTGCCGTGATGACAGTAAAGGGATGCTGCCCAATATTTTGAGAATATATCATATAATAATAATATATATAGGTTAGTTCCCTGTGTGTTTATTTTCATCTATTTCATCTATTTTCATCATAGATGTGTGGTTACGCCTTTAATCTGGATTATTTAAAAACATAATGTTAATCTTAATGAAGGATTATGGACTATTTCATTTTACATGATGCATCAAAGCCTTGTGTGTTGGCCTTTAAATTTTTTTTTTCACTGAAGGAACCTCTTCAACCAAGGCCCAATGTTGTTGTTGTCATAGTGACCGGCTAAGTATTGAGCAGAGTTTAACTGTTAAGTATTTAACAGCAATTATTCACTTCTGATACATTGCGTGATTTAGTTTTACGACACGGTGAGCTACGCGGTAGCAGGTGGCAATACATGGGCCAGAATTATGACATAAAATAAAAATGTGCTATTGGGTTACACCCTGAAACTAATATCCTCGTAAACCCTCACCCCTCTGTAGACCAAACACAAGACCCTAATAAAGATTTCTCGCCCAAGTTCCATGCGTGTTGTAGGGTTCAGGGGTGATGAGGGGAGGGTCAGTTCACTGCTTGGGTTACACCTGTCTGCACCTTGCCTTTGTGCTGCAGTGCAATGTAGTCTAGTTTCTGTTAGGTGATGATGGAAACCGAATAACCTCTTTGTCAAAGAGCCATTGAAAACGTTTGGATTTGTAACTTTGAATCTAGAATAGATATTCGGCTCTTTTCCCGTCATTAAATATAAATAAATGTAAACGTTAAAAAAGAAATACAATATTCATGTTTTTTTGTTAATATGTTTGACTAATATGTGGTTTTTTGTCATATGTGTGACTGCACACATGAAGTAACGATGCATGAATAAAAATACATAGAATCCAATCATGTTGACAATCAACACACTCAAACTCCAGTTACCAACGCGTAGACCAAGCCAAGCAGGGAGTTAGTGCTCAGCATTAACACCGGCCCTGACACTGAGGCCAGCTTCGCTCGCTCCTACCGTGTTCTTAAAGGGATTTTACAAACAGGGTTCTGGCTTGACTGATCCCTGCTGACCTCCCCCCCCCGGCCCCACACGTACTAGTCCCTGGCTGAACTCCCGAGCTCTTGGTAAGGGAGTGTAACTCTAGGCCTAACAAATGTATTGTTGGCCGGTTACGACCTCTTGACCCCTGTCGGGGTGGCATACGAGACCCCCCCCCTTGAGAGGATGAGTGACGAAGGATCAGACATACAAACCACTAACCTCTCGCATGCCTCACGAGCTTAGCGCTTTTAAAATGGAGACCTTGCCTTTTAAGTTTGACCTTGAGTTTTTGAACTTGTCATTTGGGCTCAGTTTTAATTTGCTTTGTTTACACGATATGTATGCAGCACGGACAAGCTTTTGTCTTGTTTTTCTGACATCTTTGTTACATACCTGGAACACAGATACTGTATATATTGTAGTTATTATGATGGGAGGATTTGAAAGTTTACATTTGAATGAGAGAAGGGGAAGAGAAGCATTCAGGTTAAGAGATACAGATGTGATTTATAAGGTTATAGGGATAAACCGATCATTAGACATGCATTAAATCAAAATTAAGATATCCATACCGTAGAAGACCCTAAACCAATTTCAGGTTCATAAACAACATAACTTTTTAGCCTAAATGGAGTGATGGTCATTCAAGGGTAATATGATGTCATGCATACAACAAAATAAATTCAACATAAAGTAAAACTAGTACCCTTTGTGACTCTTTTTTGACAACTTTTGGTGGGGTGCTTTCAGTGAGACCACAGTGTCTACTTTAGGCGTTGGGAGTAGAAGGTGCTCCTCTGGTCCAAGAAGGCAGGAGAGGTATCTATTTTAGTGAGCCACTCACAGAAGACCACAGGAGATGTACAATACAAGATCTCAGGTTCTGCTTCCTCCAGTACAGCCTGGATCTGCTCCGCTCAAAGGGCGTTTGTTCTTCTGCAGATATCCCCAGAGGTATGTACATTTGTGTGTCCTGTTATAGGTGTTTGTTATTGTGATGGGCGAGGTGTGAGGCTGTTCATGTAGTCAATAGGTATAGCCCTCAAATGAAAGCGCTTCAAATTCTGCCCTTTCTAGTTCATCAATTTGTTATCAATCTTGTTTTGACCTTATGTTTTTGATCTTTTGAACTTCTGCAATATTGACAATGTGTAATGTAAAAGCAAGTTATTATAATATACAATAAATCAAGCATTGATCTAAAATCACAAATTCAATTGAAATAAATAAATACGACCGAATGCACAATTCTATCTATTCTATACTTGACACTATAGTACACTAAAGAAAATACACAATTTACTGAGAATGTACTAATAAAGGAATTTTGATAAATATGCACATGTGGCTTACATTTATGAACACAAATGCCAACATTTTACACACACCTTATGCTATTTTCTTCATATTTATTCAACATTAGCAGCGGCTTGACTGCTTTGAGTGGTGTCCCCTCTCACACCTACTGCTGCTAATTTAAAGGCTTTCTGTTGGCATGTTAAGAAACCATCGTGTGCATAGCATGGGCCTCTAAGGGGATCCCCTTCAACTTTGAGCGTCAATGTTTATTTCCTATTCTATTTTTGCTGTCGTCATGCAAGACTCGATATTGTAATGTATGTAAGGTGATATATAATATAAGTAGTAGTAATAAACATATCTCTTTCCTTTCAGTGAAGAGATCTAAAACATGTCTGAAGGGTACGTTCTTTGTTTTAAATAGATACATCATAATTCATACTGATAATGAATATTTTAATATATGACTTACTTATATTGATACAGCCTCTTGTCTGTCTTTCATTTCATATCTCCCCCTAAATGATTATCGATAATTTTTCATCAATGCCAAACTTCCTACCACAGACCAGTAAGTTGTTCATAATTTGTCCTCTCCTCTTAGCACCTGTGTTGATTATTACACATTCTTTCTAGTTGTCGTTCTTTAATCCCTTCTACTTTTATTTGTGTAGAAAAAGTCGAGGATCTCAGCCTCTCGTCGGTTGACTTTGAAGGTATCTCTACTCTCCAGTTTCAACCTAGTTCTCCTGAGCTCACACTACACACCACATTTTACGGTTAAGATTAGCCTACGATCCATATCGGATCAAAATCAAATACCTCAATTGTATAACATCTGCTCATGTATCATATTGTGCAACATGAGCACAGATATTAACTGGATTACTGAAGTCTATTAAGCCTATTATTTAGCATGCATAATAAGTGACAGACAAGTGTTTGGTTGCATGTTGCATGGTGGGGAATCGTGACATGTACTAATTCCTGATGTATTTGTATGAACTTGTTAGACCAAACTGCTGAAGAGGGCTGGGGTGATGTTGGAAAATGAGAAAGAGGAGAAGATACGAGAGAGAGAGACCACCCTCAAAGAGAGGGTCCCTCCGCTTCAGCTGTCCGGACTGTCAGTACAGGACCTCCAGGTTTGTGCTGTCCACCGATGGGCCTCATTCACCTCACGGCCAACACTGGTGCCATTTTGGTTCCATCTTGGTTCCACATAAGACAAATCATGCTAAACACAGGAACCTAAGTGTAACTGGTCAGTTGAAGGTCAACAGTTATGATCTTGCAAGCCTCCCGACTGAGGGCTGTGAATGAGATGCGTCGCTCAGTTCATCCTTCTGTTCTTCCAGGCTCTGTGCCGAGAGATGAACCAGAAGATCGACTCTGCCGATGAGGAGCGCTACGATATTGACATGAAAGTCACAAAAAATGACAAGGAGGTATGGCTCCCCATGTTGATCTCTTTATCCCGGACCTTGGTTGGAGCCTGGGTGAAAGCATATCCAGCCTATCTGGTGTGATCAAGGGATATCACGATAGTCTTTCTATTATTTTGGTCTGATTTCCCCAGATTCAGAATTTGTCCCAGAAGATCACCGATCTGAAGGGCGGGAATAGACCCACCCTGAAGAGGGTGAAGATCTCCGCGGAGGCCATGCTGGGGGCCCTGCTGGGGACAAAGGTCAAGGAGTCTGTGGACTTCAAGGCGGCCCTCAAGACGGTGAAGAAGGAGGATGAGAAGGTGAGGTGCTCTAGGAGCAGGTCAAGCTTTGCTCAAGGATGCCTATAAAAGTGTTCCTGCTTCCACTGTAAGCCGTTTTATGAAAGACATCTGCTAAACTACCAAACATTACAATTGCGTGTTCATGCGTAGGGGTAGGGCTTCGCCAATAGTCGTATCATTGAGGGGTAGGGCTAAGGGGAAGGGATAACTAACCCTTGAAAGTACGATTTTTTGAGAGGCATATCTAACTTTGTTGCTTCCTTGCTTCTCCCCAGAAGGAGGAGGTGACTGACTGGCGCAAGAACGTGGAGGCCATGTCTGGCATGGAGGGCAGGAAGAAGCTGTTTGATGCATAGAAATATGTCTTACCCATAAATACATGTTGACCTACATGTTTATTTTCCCCTTCTATAAAGAGGGATCTTAAAACGACTTTGAGAATATAAAGTGGCAGTAGAATGAATGTTTTGCTAGGCGCTATGAATGTATCAAAATATAGCAGGAGTAATGTGTATAGTTGTAGTTCGGGTTGTGTTGTAACGCTTATATGAGCGGTTTTGCTAGAAGATAAAAAATGTCCCTCAGCACCTTAGTATGCAAGCAATATTGGACAATATTGAGCTTAATTTTTACTGTAATTTGTGCGAAAATAAATAAATACTTGCTGTGAACTGAAAGCGTTTCAAAGCCAATTCTTTCCACCTTACAAACTGCCAGAGCCATTAAGTAAACCCATTCTGATAGAAAGGTACTAATCATAAATTCACATATAAAGGCCAGGGGAGGTGTATACAGCCAGGCATTGGCAAAAACTCACAGCTGGCAGCTTCTCATGGTGGACATACTCACAGGAAGGTAAGAATACCAAAGACACTTCCCAAGATGTCTAAATGAGCTCAATGGCCATTGGCATGACACTGTTAGGCTTAGGGACCGAGAAGTAGTCAACACTTTGACCCTGTGACATTAAGAGGGCTCTTGGAACATGCCAATGTGAGTATTGGCCATTAGGTGGAGTGAATTATTGCACCAACATTACTTTAGTCTCTCCTTTCTTCTTCTACTTTTAAACTACCACGACAGAATTGTATGAAGCAGACTGTTGAGAGATGTAAACTCAGACTCTCACTTTTGTTATTTTAGCAATACCACTTTGCAAACACAATCATTGGAAAAACTATTGCATTGCCAATACATTTATAAACTCTTTTTTGGTGGATGTTTATGCAGCTTTCACTTTATTTTACTTTAACCAAGGGAGTTTGTTGTAGGTTTTCTGTGTCAAAGAGAGCAGGCTATATAAAACGGTGACACTGAATGAACTCGGCCCAGCTTTATTGACAATGCTTAAACAGCAGGCGGCCACCTGTCCTGCTTCTTCGTCGACCTCCCAAAATAAGCATCTCTAAACGCACGACGGGGCTTTTTTACGACGTCGACATTCGTACTTGTTGAAGAGTAATCGGATTACAGTTTATTGATGTGATGATACTCGAATGCTGATTGGAATAACGTTTTTCACCCTCCCAGATTAGCATCCAGAAGGCGCACCTAAATCTGAGTGAGTTTCTTCACCATCGTCACATGCGCTGACTTGAAGTGAGGTCCGATGTCCGATATTGATATTGATATTGATATGGATATTGATACTGATAGAAATACTTAAATGAGGTTGGTTGGAATGGCGTTTTATTGTGTCCAGAATCTTTTGTGGTTCTCTAATAAGATGTGTGGTTATACGACAGCCATACATTATTATGGCTGGTAAATTGCCTACATAGGTCTATTGTATTTGTAAAGAAGATTATTAAATAACGCTTAAATAAATAGCTCAATAATCAGACCATTTTCCACTTGAGTTTAAAACTAATAGTGTTAGGTTTGACTTCACCCTATGTGGTCTCCCAGCAGTCTCGATCATCAACTGGTGGTCCTGCCCCCTCCTCTGTCTCCATGTTTATTGCTTTATTACCGCCTTTCCTGTGGGGATACTGCATATGGGTTATGGACAACAATGAATGTCCCTCTTGACACGGAGAGGAACATTGTTAAGTCTATTTTAGCAAGCCACGCGACCCATGGAACTATAAAGATGATTGATTTCTATATTGTCTTGAGTCTCTCTCTCTCTCTCTCTCTCTCTCTCTCTCTCTCTCTCTCTCTCTCTCTCTCTCCTTCTCTCTCCCTTTCAGCAGGTCGACATCACCCTCAAACAGACGCTTGCTGAACTTCAAGGTAAGTCTCAAGAACGTATCAGGCTGCAATGCATGATTGAGTCATTTAACAAGATTTGTAGCACATTTCTAACGCTGTGCAGATTGAGATTTGTAGACCATTTGACAATACTTATTTCTGTGTTTACAGTTATGTTTGACAGTATTTGGGCAGTCTGTCTGTTTATAGTCTTTCATGAATGATTATTGACGTTTATAATATGCTTGAATATGGTTAACAGGTTTATTATTTATGATTAGCCATGAAGAGCACACATACTTGTGTCAAGAAGAAATTGGAAAGTAAATCGGAAAGAGTAACAAAATCAGTATTTTTTTTGGACCATAGATTCAAAACATGTTTTTTTTCACTCCCAGGAGGAGACTCTGACTTTTTTGGGGGGATTCTGTCCCATTCCCATGTTGGGTCCGGTTGTTAAGCCAATGCGTGTTCTGTGAATGAGTTAAAGCCTTTACTGTGTCACAGGGAGCATACAAAGGTCTAGGCTGTAATTAAATAATGTTGCTTTAGACAACTGTGTGCATGATTTAACATATTGCAGAATACTACACAATACATAAAAAACGCCTATATTCCCTGTAGGCCTAGTCCGATGACTCCAAATGAAGAAGGAAAGAGAAAGGTGAGTTCAATCAAATGAATCGCTATTAGTCCAATTGTGTCAGCTGAAGTAAATCAATGAACTGGTCTGAGAAATCCTATGTTCTCTTAGATTTGCCCACAGCAGGGTCATCACCTTGATGGTCTCACAGTGTGCGCACGCTGCTAATACAGTGGTATAATTCCTTACTTCCTGCTTACTTCCTGTTGGTCCCCTAGCAGCTTGGTTATTGTATCATCCATACGTTAAGCCATACGTATAGCCGTGCATGGGACTGTTCCACCAGACTGCTGCATTGGAAATGGGCCCAGCGCTAACATGGTGCTTAAGTGCTCTGGAGCCCTCTAGTGCTGCGGTTTGTCCCTGCAGCGGTTCACGTGAATGTTCGAGTGACAATGATCGTTTTCCAGGATCTGTGCTTACGTTTGCACCGCAAGGTCGATGTTGTATTTCGGAGTGGAATAATAAGTTGTCGAAAAATAATGGGGTAAGAAACTGAAACAATGAGAAAAACACCAGGAAAACACTGACAAAAATGTACAATATTTGGCATGGTTAAACAGTGAATAATATTGTCGCAATTCTAACTATTTTCTAAATTCTGTACGCAGTCCACTAGTCTGGCCATTTAGTGGTCCGCTACTGACCTCATGTGACTGAAGCGGGAATTACAGATCGGAAAAGATCAGCCGAAAGTGGTCTGGGTAGAGGATGCGCTTTATGTGTTTGTACTGATAACATGTCTTTATTGGAGGCTTCTCTCCTCAGATGGATTTAACGAACTGAGGCAGTCTCACAGACTATTTAAGAAGCAGACCCTTTAGAAGAGATTGGAGATCTCTGCCAACCCATGCTGAGGCTGCAGGCACAAGGAGTCCCTTTATTTCAATGCCAACCAAAAGACAGTTATGAAGGAGGAGGAGGAAGAGGAGGAAGAGGAGGAGGAGGAAGTAAGTCTGGCTTTGCTCTTGTATGTCAAAAGGATGCTGGGAGAGCGGGAACCCTTTATTCTTGGAATTTGAGTGCTTGATACAAAACAAAAAAAATAAACTAAAGAAATAAATAAAGTGGTTATATTTTGTGCTGGCATTTGGATAGTGGTACTTTGCGTTTCCAACAGGAAGAGGAAGTGACAGGTCTAAGCCAGGTCTTGAAGGACAGGAAGAAGGCGATTGGTTCACCTGGAAACTCAAAAAGTAGGAGAGGGATTATTTTATTATAGTACAGTTTTTATTATGCTTGGGATTTCCATTTAAGTGACAATCAAGGAAACTATTTGAACATTAGATTTACAATGTAGTTTCAGCCTACATTATATCACAGCAGGCACATTTTGTATATGCCTGACAAATGTATGTGCCATTTTTTCTTCTATAAAGTACAGCACTTCTCCAATTCAGCCTAGAGATGGCAGCACAAGCTTTCAAAACAGAGCTTCAAAACAAACACTGAGGGTGTCAAACTCATGCTTCTGATTAAATAATATAAGGAACTTTGTAAGTATAAATACATTTTAGGGATAATTATGCCCATACACTTGTATTGGTCATTAAAACAGTGCATTTAATGACATGGGATGAGTACTACTTGGTACAGCGATGAGAAACCATCAAACAAACACAAACAGTGATTTTGTGGTAACTGTGTGTAACTGTATTTAGACATAATAAATATAACTTGTACACTTGGATCTCTGTGGCTCCTTCATTGTTAGGGTAACACACACACACACACACACACACACACACACACACACACACACACACACACACACAAATACACACGTGGAGACAGCATCATGTGAGTTCAAGATGCAAGCACCACACAACCAAATGGCAAGGACACAGGATCTATTTTAGTGAACCACTCACAGCAGCCCAGGAATCTATATATCTACCCACATTGTGTGCTTCTGGGCACAGAAAAACTACCGTCACAAACGCTTAGCAATAAGGTAAGAGTATCTCAGTTTTCATTTTGAAATCACAATCAAGTAATTCAAAATATTAATTTGGGAATCGGTTTTGATATAAAACTGATTCCCAAATTAATATAAATGTATATGCACAAATGGATCAAATATGATTGTATTGGCTTAAACTAATTCATTTCGAAAGATCATTGGTTGTTTTCAGTCAATTCTTTAATTGGACATCTGTCACAGCTTAGTTGAAGTGCAACGTTATTGGAGTTTGTTCCATGATAAGGAAGACCGCCACACTGAGCAGCTGCCTATGACCTTGCACCGAGTTCTGAGACGTTATAAATACCTGGAGACTTACTAACATTTATGTGTTTCTATTAAGCATATGTCTTGAAGACACTTCTCATCGTTAATAAAAATTAAAGCCAAAACTTGAATTTAACATCAAAGCCTTTTTGCCTGCTCAACTAACTTCCTTATTCAAATCAGTGACGTCAACATTTCATGCATCCTCTTTCTTGTGATTGACATGTATTTTCACATTGAGATTATGAATAAACATAATTTATTTTTTCAAAGGAACTGAAAGGAGGCACCACAAGCTGCCATCATGTCTGAAGCGTAAGAACTCAACTTCATATTATTGACTGCATAACAATTTATAAGATATATGTCTTCAGAACATTGTAACTTTATTTTGTCCTTCCTTTCTCCCCACCCCCCTGAATTCCATAGTCCGGTAAGTTCAAATAAGTTAACTATTATTAATATAATAATTAATTATTATACCTTCATACCTTTGAGAGGTTTCAGGATTCTGTTTAGTGTCATTTTACAGTTTTTAAGCTTTCTCTTAACTTGTGATGTGCTTTTTTCCTTTTTCAGAAAGCAAAGCCAAAAATATCTGCATCTCGCAGACTGTTCTTGAAGGTACTGTGTGCGTGTGTGTGTGTGTGTGTGTGTAAGTGTGTGTGTGTGTGTGTGTGTACAGGTGTACAGGTGTACACGGGTGTGTACATGTGTGTGTATGTGCATGTGTGTCCCTTTAAAAATCCCATGCCGTTGATAACCCCCTGCCGTAATTACAGGTAGCAACACAAAGAATCTGAATAAACAAAAACACTAGCCTTCAGAGATGTGACTTTCTGTAACATAACACATGTTGACCACCAGACCAAACTGATGAAGAGGGCCATGACTCTGCTGGTCACCGACAAGGAGAACCGGCGGCTGGAGCGGGAGAGAGTCCTGGCGGAGAGAGTCCCACCTCTGGAGCTGTCAGGCCTATCCATGCAGGATCTCCAGGTACGACATGCACACTACACACGGCAATACATTAAAAAAAATGTACTGTGTACCCCTACACCTTTTACCTTTGTGAATGAAACCTACCTCTAAACACAGAGTCAGGTGGCTGTTTTGGTTTCTCTAAGACTTAGTGTAGGACTGACAGATACAAGTAACCGATACACAAAGTTGTTGAGATTCTTTGTGGGTTTGATGACCTGACGACAGGCCGACTGGAGCGAGTCGTACTTAATATAGAATGCCTGAGGAGGACCAACGACAGGTCAGGTGGAGTGGTGAGACGGACAGTTGACAGGGAATACATCACACAAACAAAAGTGTGTGTGTGTGTGTGTGTGTGTGTGTGTGTGTGTGTGTGTGTGTGTGCACGGGCGAGCGCAATTGTATTTTTCCATGGGCCAACAGGCACATTATGTGAAGGTATGGGGGCAAGATTAATGAGTTAATAAACATCTACTGTGTATATATATATACAGTATATATACAGTATATATGCAATATATATATCTATACACTAGGCACAAATAGCAAGAACATTAGTGTTTGGTCGATTATTTGGTTGTTGTAACAATTAGCTTTTTGGCAATAACCCTTCTACCCTTGGAAAGCCTGAAGCCTCCCCTATTAAATGGTCCCACGTGTATGTGTAAGGAACATGCATTTGTGGGATTGATAGCAGAGCTGAGTATGTAGGTTGCGGCCAAAAAAAACATGCCACATCTTCTCTACAAATGCCAAACAGCCTACTCTGCCATTTATTTAGCTTGGTGTTTGGTGGATTGGATGATGGAAGTTTGAAGAAACAAGACATATTGGCAATTTAACAATTTATTAATTTAAGAAACAGGAGCCTCAGTAGAGTGTGGAATAACCATACACAGCAACAGCAGCCTGGCACCTCCTCATGCTGGTCACCAGCCTGGTCACACACTGCTATAGGATGGCATCCCATTCTTCAACCAGCATTTGTCGCAAGTCAGCCAGCCTACTGGTCACTCTGGCACGAAAAGCACACCCAAGCTTATCCCACAACTGTTCAATGGAGTTGAGGTCAGGACTGCAGGCAGGCCATTCCATCCTCTCCACTCCCACATTCTGGAGGTAGTCTCTGATAAACCCCGCTCTGTGGGGGCGAGCGTTGTCATCTTGGAGGATAGAGTTCGGTCCCAGACTGTGGATATATATCTCGATATCTCTCTGCATTGAGATTGCCTCCAATGATGACAAGCCTCGTTTTTCCAGTGAGGGAGATGCCGCCCCACAGCAGCGTGTGACCCGGCTGGTGACCAGCATGACGAGGTGCCAGGCTGTTGTTGCTGTGTATGGTTATTCCACACGCTACTGAGGCTCCTGTTTCTTAAATTAATAAATTGTTAAATTGCCAATATGTCTTGTTTCTTCAAATTTCAATCATCCAATCCACCAAACACCAAACAGGAGTCAATGGCAGGGTAGGCTGTTTGGCATTGGCAGAGAAGATTTGGCACATTTTTCATGGGAGCAACCTACATACTCAGCTCTGCATTGTTATAACAACGAAAAAATCGACCAAACACACATTTCCACTTTTTGTGGCTATTTTATATATATATATATATATATATATATATATACACACTAACTAATTCACACTAACTAGAAATTACTGGTGATTCTATCCAAGGTGACTGACTATCCGAGTGTGACACTGTGGACATTGGGGATTCAATCCAGTAGCTTTCCTCACTCTAGCTTACTTATTACACTTTCTGTCCTGAGTATATAAGAACCATTTTACGTTTGAGGGAGTTTCCACAAACAAGATCTAGGAATATAAATAAGAGGAAATGTAAAGCATGTGAATGTGCTACTAATGTAGAAAAGTACTGACTAAAAGGCTTTGCTTTTGTTTGGTAGACCGTTTTGTCTTGTATTGTATATAAAATGCCTAGGTCAAAGGTCAAAGAGGCCTCCCATTCTGAACAACCCCATTGTTCTTTTCACAGAATCTCTGCAAGGAGCTCTCCCAGAAAATTGATGTGGTGGATGAGGAAAGATACGATATTAACTCAAAAGTGTCCAAAAGCGAAATGGAGGTAATAGTTATATCATCATGCATAAAACGTGTATGCAATGTGAAATGTAAAGTGAAGAAAGAAATTGAAAAAGAATAGAAATCTTTATTATATTATTATATTACTATACATGCTATTTAAAAGTATAATGTGTGTGCTTTCATACAAAGCACGAGTGCATACATACATACATACATACATACATACATACATACATACATACATACATACATACATACATACATACATACA
>JAOPUD010000162.1:6391712-6407892 GCA_027122715.1 Trisopterus minutus | reverse complement strand
GGGGGGGATTGTGTATTGTATATAAAGTCACCTTCAGGGTCGACGTCGCGGGCCACCTTGAGGGCCTCGGAGGTGGCCATGTCCGTGTTGGCCGCCGTCACCGCCAGGATGATGGAGTTGGGGTTGGAGATGTACTTCAGGATCAGGTCCCGGATCTGGAGCTCGATGTCGTTGGGCTGGTCCCCCACGGGCACCTGCGGGAGCACCATGCGTTTAGGGAACACCGCGGCCACACCGCATTATCTGGGATCTGCTTTGGGGACGATGGGTTGGTTTTTGTTTGCACCTTTGTTAGTCCAGGGAGGTCCACCAAGGTCAGGTTCACGACGTGAGGGGAGAAGACTTTGAGGTGGATGGGCTCGTCGCTGACTCCCTGCGGGGTGAAACACGTTCAGTACAGTCTGAGATAACTGGATCCAATCTCAAAAAATGTGTTCATTTATCAACTGGAAATATCAACTTAATGAAGAACATTCATGTTAGCCTTTCTAATTACCTTGTTTGTGCCAGATAACCTTTCGGTTTCCGCCTCGATTTCTTGTCTGATTTCCTCAAAATCTGTATATATCTGCAACAGAGTAAAATAGGTCAGAAGAAAACATTGAACATTTGACTGTTGCTACAAACCCATGTGTAGGAGGGTGATAATGACCCTGCGAAACACGATGAACAGGTCCATCCATCGCAAAGTTAAATTTAACTATAGTACTACTTTACTTAGATGACCTATTATTAACCAAAGTACCATTAACCAAAGTAGTGAATGTGGGTTTAACATTGTGACACAAAACAGGATAGTATTCTTTCACTGAGATAGCCTGCCTAACATAGTAATCCATTGTTGTGAGGCTCTCACCATGCCTCTAGAATCACAAGGTGGTCATGTGGACTCATGTTTTCTTCAGTAGTTTTTCCAATATAAACACACTACTAAAATTATGTTGGGAGTTGCTTAAGTAACTAATAATACAGGAAACAGGAAAAACAAAAAAACAAAAAAATAAATAAGTCACTGATCCATAAAATGATCTCAGGTAACCATTCTGTAGCACACATAACTTTTGTTTCTGACTCAACCTTCATATGTCACAATCCAGCAAATAGGATAAGGGTCTGTGCATACCTTATTCTTGGTGTGAAGGAATTTGCCCCATTCATCTCCATCAATGCCTGGAGAGAACACACACACAAAAAGAGTTGACAGCTGTCACCTTGAGAAAGCTTTTGTTTGTTTTTTTGCTGGCTCAGCTGGGATGGGATGGGATGGCTCTTCAGCTAAAACAAAGAGTGAAGCCAGGGCATGGAAACATTGCAAAAACAGTTCCAAAACAACGGCCTCAGGGGAACTATAGCGTGGGATATTATGGCAAGCACACGCCTAAAAGCAAATACTGATGTTTCTGAAATAAAGCTATAAATGAAATAACAATACAGGGATGAATAGATAAAATTCAGAATTGTGGACTCCATAGTTTTGTTATATAGCAGAAGAGTAGTATAATAGTAATGGTAGAATAATCCAGTCTAATAAGAGGCAGGGTGGGTGGTGCAGAACGGCCACAACAGAGATGGGGGAGCTGCTAAGCACCGACGAAAATAAAAAAAAATGGCCGAAAGGGAGACCTTGGTTAAGGCGTCCATTTTTCCTGGATTTGGATTCTGTGGTTAAGAAGAAATGACAGGAGAAGTATACAGGGGTTATCCCAGAGTAAACTGCAGCTACTGCGTGTAATGCTGCAGCATTGCAGTGCTAGTGGTGCTATTTACAAAGCTGGGGACTAGAGTGACCCCACTCTCATCCAGAGAACTTGCTTTGGTTCAATGTAGGATACCTGGTCACGACAGGCAAAGGACACTGCAGTATACACATACAAAACGCTGACTTAAGAGAATCAGACTGAGCTGGCATTGTACACACAAGTTCGTACTTTCACTTTGTCATGACCTCAAAATACCCCAATACTGTAAGTGTTTTCAAACACACCTTATGTGTTGAGTCATAAACAAAGCACGTTGCTTCTAGCAACTAAAAGTCACATGCCAGGCAGTCGATGCCAAGAAAAAGAATCCTTCAAATAGTTTGATATAAACGTTGGGAGGGAACCAAGTAACCACAATACCAAACAATAAGACACATCAACAACTATGTCCGACATGATTAGGTGCTCATTAAGTTTGTCATTACCATTTTCCTCAAATGTTTTCCTGCGGTCTTCTGTGTCGATGTGTACCAGCTGGAGGATGAGGGGCCGGCGTGTGACTATACCGGTCCCACGAGGAAGGAGGTCTCTGCCAACCAGACTTTCTAACACAGAACTCTTCCCACTGCTCTGTAAACACAACCACAACAACAACAACAACAACACAGCTTAGGGAAGTGAGATATGATAGCTCTACTTGATGCATGGACTGTGAACTTCCACATCACTTGATTCTGGGTGTTAGGACTCTATAAGGATACTGAGAATACTTTGTGACTAAATAAATACCCTTGGATGTTAAGTCTTGGGAGAGCTGGCCAGATCTAAGTGTGGGTGACCCATTCTGCAACGGTCCATGCCAAAGGACTTAGGCAGTGGCATCCAATTAGCTTGCGTGCTGGTGAGAGTTACCATTTCACAGAAAGTGCCTTACTGCCTTTCCTAATCCAATCAGATCGCACTGTGTGGAAAAAGTTACCAAGCGTCCACAAAAATCAGTTCACACTTGGATTTGGTTTGGATGTGGTGCTGAAAACATGACAACCCGGTAATATTCTGCTTGTAAGTGTGTGTTGACCTGAACAGGTCCTATTTTGGAGAATCGAATATCATTGCGTGGACAGATGATTGCAGCAAACTAGTTTGACAGCTCGTTTTGACAGATGTGAGTGAATGAGAAGGTGGATGTGTGTAATGAGTGACGCACATCGTGGTTAATGCGTTGATCTACCTACACACGTATATAGAGGTCCTAACGAGGTGAGCAGACTGCATTACATAGCCAGACCTAACATACGTAAACAACATGTGAGAGACGGACACAAGTTTCCCTGCAGATGAAGTGAAGCTAGCCTGTTAGCTTCACCAGCTAACTCGTTCTTCATACCTGCGTTCCCACGACCACTATCTGCGGCAAATGTATGATGTCCGCGCCGACCGTGTTGAAGACGTCCTGTAGTTTATTAATGACAGGGATCAGGGCCTCCATGGTTACAGTCCTGTTCTTCACCTTTTCCCCCTAAAATAACGTACTACTACCTTGTTGGACACAAAGTCATTCAATGCCCCTCAGCTAGTTTCCCCTGGCACACATCTAGCCTCTGCGAACCACAACGAATCGAACGCTTCGGTGTTGCATCATGGGATATTGAGTTCAAGGGAAGTGTTCTCCACTGTTCCGACGCGAGGGGCCTTCCAGTAGTGTACTACATTTCCTAGAGTGGACGCCATCGTCGCACATGCACCAAGGAGGGAGGCGCTCTTTTCTCAGACAACGGTATCTGTAAGGTAATGGGGTAATTTGCATTAATGCAAAGTCTTGACACGTACATTTTACATTTTATCATCTCTCATGACCTTGTTTTTGACTAAATGATGGGATTATATGTGTCTGTTATTATGATCCACTGCAACAAAAAAAAAGACTTGAAATCTGAATTGATTGACTTTTACTTTTCAAAACATTCCAAGTGTAAAACATACATTCAAGATTTGAATATTTTATATACAGAAATTAAAGTGCTATGTGTATTATACAATACATTATTCAAGACATAATGATTATAGACATGTTTGTGTTACTTTCAGTAAAACATGCTTTTCCTGTGTGGCGTTTCCGTAAGGCCACATGATGGAAATGACAGGTCAGTTTGGCTTCCAAATAGTAAAATCAAACCACATCTTTTAAATCCATTGAACGTATTATCGTATTACACAAAATAAGTGGTAAAGACACCAGTCAACAACAGGAACCGGGCGAACATGCAGAGTAGCACGCCTTTGTTTACATTGTCCCCTAACGCACAATGATAAGCAAAACAGCACTTTTTGCTATTGTTGTCTGCATTCAATTCTGCAGAGGAACACAATAGAAAACAATGCCGGACACACAGTACACACTGTACAAAGAATGACTAGAAGTGGTAGCTGTAGTAAGTGGAGGTATTCAACCAATATCAGGTTTTTTGTGAGGAAATACAAAGCCCCTCTTTTTTCTTAAGATGTAAATCGCTTTCACATCCAGCCATCAAAAAAGTGCTCACAAAAATACTATCACCGCTGCATTACAGATGCTTTCTCAGTATCGTAATAAGTACTTGACCAGTCATTATAAAATACATGGAGATAACATTAACTGACAGTTAATTTTCATCCGTAAGAGCATATTTCAACTATGTATACAGTGTATGTGTCATGTCTCCATTCTGAGGTTTAACATTATACAGCAACTGAAGGAAACAGTTTTTGGTCAACAGACAAGACGACTAAACCTCAGGTGAGTCAGGTTAATCATCGATAAAGTTCAGTTTGATACATTGTATTACGACCCCGTACAGTCTGTGTAAGTGGTCACCATGTTTCCTCTCCTCTGGGTCACTGTTCTACAATGCTGTTTGGACGCACTTTGAAACCCGCTGTCACTTTGCTTTGCTTGCTTTTTGAAGGTGAACATTCTCTCCATATCCTCAAAAACGTCGTCGAAGACACCCGCTCCGAAAGCCCCCTGGACGTGTCTCTTGTGTTTACTGTGGAGCTCCTGGTGGGATCTGAAGTGCTCCTCAAAGTTCCTCCGATGCCGGGCGTGCCTGTTCTGGCTGTGGATGTCCAAGTCCTTGAACATGTCGTCCAGGTTGAAGTTGAACGGCTGGTGGACGCTCTGCCTCTTTCTGCCCTGCGTCTCCCTGTTGAAGTATACTGTGTGTCCCACGTGGTCGTACTCTCTTCTCCTCTTCTCATCTGATAAGGTTTCATAGGCTGTAGGCATCAAAAACAGAAAAGGGTTAAAAGGGTTAAAAAAAAAGTACCATCTAACCAATTTCAACACCAAAATAACATAACAATAACTTAAACATTCTGTCAGTGTTTCGATTTAGGTTCAGAAAAAATGATGTCCTACCTTCAGCAATTTCCCTGAACTTCATCTCAGCATCCGGACTCTTGTTCTTATCTGGGTGATACCTCATAGCGAGCTTGTGGAAAGCCTTCTTTATCTGACGCTCAGTGGCTTCTTTGGGCACGCCAAGGATATCATAGTAATCCTTTTTGGCAAGGATCAACTCGGTTATCATGAAGACGCAGACAGCAAACGTTAAAGCCGACTGTGCATTCGCCATGGTTTCTGTGTTGGACAAAACGAGGTTAGTGTCAGTGTGAACAGAGTGTTGTGCTCTGTTATCGGCTGGAATCACGTTAACGTTAACTAAAGGACACATCTGTGAAGTGTGAACAATGTCCTTCGCTTGTATGAATGCTATGAAGGCAGGTGATGTATGAGCAACAACACAACAATGCAGTGCTACCACAGTATCAAATATACATACAGTAGCAGAATTATACCTCAGCATGAGACTTCTTTGGTTCTTGTCTAGTTACACATCATCTACTTCATATTATATCCTTGATTTCCAAATGAGTCAAAGCAATGTTGCATCATGCAGCCAACTTTGGGGCATTTTAGAGAAAATCCGATGATAATTCATCCTGAGATGTGTATTACTTCAAAACAATGTCCTCAACAGATGGATTGTTGCGGTTTAACGCACCAGATTATTATTATTATCTGGGTCATTGCGATATAACGCTCCACGGTACAGGTGGCCTTGGTTGTGGGCATCACATTAACGTCACACTAAATATAATATTTCTACACGATTGTATAACATTCTGTGAAATTGCTCACCTTTTCAGGGACCGAATGATGGTAAATACACCTCAAATACCTCCTGGTAATCCGCGTATATGTGCCTAATAGAACCTTGGTAAAATGAGCAACATCACAGATAAGACAAGAAAGATGAGAATTGAGGATTGTGGATGAGGGACGCGTTTTCTTTTCTTCTTCTTCTCCTCCATAGCAGGTCGTTTAATCCAGACGTCTGCTGCCCTCTGGTGGAGGCGGACGTCCACTGCTCTCTAGTGGAGGCGGACGTCTGCTGCCCTCTAGTGGAGGCGGACGTCTGCTGCCCTTTAGTGGAGGGCTTGGGAGGATGCATGAGGAAGAGGACAAACTTGCATGCATTGAAGCAGTCACTGTTAAACTGTCAATAGCTAATATCGACCCGGGACTTCGATTAAAGAATACAGGGAGATAGATAGACGTGTGAATAGACCATTATATTAATAATTTAGATGAATACCAGCCCTTACCAGCTCTCCTACTTCCATTTACGCCTGCCATCAGCCATTGCCTTACTTTGACCCAACCAAATAACCGCATTGAGTGAAACTCAAGATTCCCAAGGGTTGTTTACTGCTTCGCACTTCACTCAAAACCCCATTCAACCCAACGGCGCTGAACTCAACGACACTTAACCAGCACGACCGTGACCAATCAGAACGCGGCATTGCGTGTACCCCTTTTGGGCAGCCAATAGGAGCGCGAGCACGAAATCACGTGACGAATGTTTTTCTGATGTCTGATGTTGTGCTCACGTCATTCGTCAGAGATAGCGTGAGTGTCAAATCAAGCAACCTCCTCCTTGTTTTGGTGATCTTGAACTCCTCTCCGTCTGCGGTCACAGTATCCCTTTTGGCTAGCGATATAATAACACGAAGACGTAATATATCGGCAGACTTTTCCACACGCTGGTACGTATGTTTGTGTTGTTTTAGGCCCCTTCACGATGTTAGCTAGGTGCGTTAGCCCGCTTGCTATTCGCTGTGTAATCCCGGGACTGTAACGTTAGTTGTGTTGAATGTTTTTATTCTCTGTCAGCCCAAAGTAGGAAGATGAATAGCTATGTATGTATATGTGTAGTATCTGTTCACAATCAGCTGTTGAGGTCTTGTGTTTTGTCCATTCCATATGTCGTCTTCTTTTCTTCGTATTCTAGCATGCACTACTTATTTTGTTGATTATGGCACTATCTAGTTCCCTACAATTAATAGCCATGGACCCGAAGCTAGCTCTGAGTTTATCTGTCATGTTTTTCCTATGTTTGTTTGTTTTTCATACCTTCTCTCATTCATGCATGTCATACCTTTCTGTTGTTCATCAACAGCTTAGACAGAATGGTCAATTGGATTCAGTGAAGGCTTGAGAAGTCACCTGAAGGGGAAAACGGTATGGCTCCTAGATGGCCTCCAGATACCTTGGTGTTGAAAGTCGGCAGAGCTGTCCACGTGTGGCAGTCACCTGCGGCATCACTTGCATTGTTCCCTTTACGCAGCGGCCACTACAGACTCCATGTCCGTCCGTCTGTCCACCACAAGTTCAGCTGGAAGAGCCCCCTGACCACACGGATCTGGGGACGTAAAGGATGGCTCGGCAGAGCTAGACTCCACACCAGCACACTGCGCTCCAACACCTCCGCTTCTCGTTGGTTTCCCGGTTTGAGCCAACACATGTCTCGCATCCGGAGCACGCTGGACACCGTCTCCAAGGCTGTGAGCGGCACCCACACGGAACTCAAGTCTAAGATAGCCCGGCTCAAACCTGCCGCTACCCAAGCGGCTAAAGAGGTTAAGGACAGCGGGGTGACGCAAACAGCAAAAACCGACCAGGGCACAATCTCCCCTCCCTCTCCCGCTCCCTCCCATGTTCATTCCGTTTCCACTGCTGCTACCGCACTCGATTCTACAACACAGACACCTCCGACAGTAGAAGAAGCTACACACAATACCTCTGTCTCCTCCCAAGACAATGTCCGGGCAACAGTCGCCGCCACGGCCCCAAGTGAGCTTGACCTTCAAGAGAAAAGCCTGGGAAATGTTGTCGCCGCTGCTAATAGCACCGGGGCTGTAAAGAAGGAGGAGGGAAATAAGGAGCAGGTTAATGGCAAAGAGACCAAGAACACAACCGTGTCCAAGGCCACGGCCCCACCACAGCTCTTCCATCCCAGCACCTTCTCAGTCAGTTTGGATGAGACTTACAGTTATCTGGCCAATCATGTCAACAATTACTTTGGCAGCACTACTACCACTCAGGAAAAGGCCTCTTCTTCCGTTCAGGGACGAAAGAGCAGTGGTCTCACACCAGTTTCCAATAGTAAAGGTTTAGAGTCCGCTGCTACCAGTTCCCCTTCCACACAAAAGAAGGGTTTCGGACACTACCTGTCCTACTCTGCACCAACTGTCCAGGCATTTGTGGGGAACTATATAAGGCCTTTGGTCCCCAAGTTCAGGGCGGTGGAACCGAAAAGTGCTGAGGTGGTGCAGGCGAAGGTGGAGGATGTACAAGCTAAACCGACTGTTGCTGCGGTGACCAGGGAGCTAAATGCAACAGAGGAAAGAGCCAAGAGGCTTCTGCTTCAAAGGGAAAAGGTAGGCCTACGCCTTCACTTAGAACCAGAATGTGTTAAGTAGCCTAGTCAGACACTAGGAATTCACATAATAGGAATTTGTCTTTTAACACTGATACAATTATGGGTTACGTTTTTCACAATTGCTCTTGGATTAGGTCAAAGTGAATAGGAATGCTATTTCAAACACATCACCGACCACACCTAATACCACAACTACCACAACTGTATGCGCACAATAAATACCTAATCTATCTGTAATAACTTTACTAAAGTATCTGAGCTGCTTTGAATGGCCATTCAGTGGGACAAAAGATGAGTGGTTTTCTTCGACTCACACTTGTCTGTATAATGTTTACAGGGGCATTTATTGTACTTGTTATGTCATATTTAGTTTTCTTCCTAATCTATAGGACTCATAGGCCAGTTAATATGTAATCAAAAGTTATGCAGGATCGTCTCTGGCTTGACTCCAAAGTTTTGTACTTGTTGACACCAGAGTTGTTAAGGTAGGCCTATATTCTCTGTTCCTTGAATGAAATTTGATTCCCACATGGGTGGCAGTGCACCGCAGTGGTCCGACTCAGCCATCTGGGCCCCTGTGATCCTATGTAATGTCCACAAGTGGGCTGATAGGCTGGCTGCGGGTTTCTGGGAAACCATACTGCAATAAATAGCCTTAGTGGAAAGAACTTCTGAATTGTTGTCTTCTGAAACCGTTATATGGGACGTGAATATATGTACGCCTCTTAAAGACAAGATAAAATGCCATCCAGAGCTTTTCTTGTTGCTTTAGCTAGCTGTTTATTGCCTTAGGCAGGCTTCAGGTAACTGTTAAGCCTAGTACCAATATACTTTGTAAGGGCTATTCAAATTGTCAAAGCTAAGCTAACAAGGCTGAGAGGTTTTCATTCTTTTTTAGTTAAGCTATTGCTCTGCACCAACAATGCACTATGATGCTTTCATGTTGGTTTCAAATTGTATGTGATATCAGTATGCACTTTGTATGCACTCTAAATTAACCAAATATCTGTCTATCCATCAACACTATACACATTCTATGTATCACTTTCCGCACCTCATGTGATTATCATTGCAGAGTTGTGAATCTTGACATCTTATCCCCTCTTGTAGATCATTGCGAGGCTGAGCATAGACAATCGTACCCGGGCGCTGGTCCAGGCCCTTCACAGGGCTTCAGATGTCCGGGTCTACATCAACAGGGTGGAAGACCTCAGCTACCACCTGCTGGAGTTCCCAGATACCCGGGGTGTGGCCGTGAAGGTTGGCCTTTTTTCAAATTTCAAGAAAAATGTATTTAGTGAGCCAGGGTATTTGGATATTCAGATATTTGTCCGTTAGGTATCAGAGTTTCATACTACTGGCACTAATCCCAACTCATACTTTGGAAACCGTCTGTGTTCGTATAGTGATAGACTTTTGTTCAACATCAATATAAAACATGTTCAAACATGTTATATATCGATAAGAGACTGGACCACCGAATATAGCAGCTGGGTTTGTTACACAAACATGGTTCCAGACTTATTTACAATATTTCAGTGTTTTTCATTGTTGTATCGACAATCAAGTGTTAAACCGAAGTGTTTAAATCCAGCATGGTAATTCCTAGTCTTTTTAGCTCATGAAAATTATCAATAATGATCAATATCAATATGATCAATGTGTATCGTGATATATCTTTCAGTCATATCGCCCAGGCCTAACAATCACAGTATTACAGTTTGGTCTGACCAAAGCATTGGTCAGCATGTCAGAGCCCATTTTCACTTCAAGACCGGTTATCGTGCATTCCATCCTGAGCAGCCTATGTTAAAGAGTGAGTGTTGTGAGCCCACTGTCGGGCTTCTGTCTGACAGTGTGTCTTCTGTGTGCTGTGCCTGCAGGAAAGAGTGGTCTCATGCCTGCTGCGTCTGCGGCAGGCCAGCGACCCCGGCCTGCGGGCGGCCGTGAGGGAGGCCCTGTCTCTGGTGGGCTACCATGACCCCGTCAAAGGGCGGGGCATTCGGCTGCTGTCCATAGACGGAGGAGGCTTACGGTAGGAGGTCCTCCACTCTTGGATAATGCACACGCACACCGCCCGTCGCTCTGTTGCGGACTGCCAGTTGATTTGTTTACCATTGTTTTGGTTTAGTGAAGGAGGAAGTTGGCCGACGAAGAGAGAGATCTGATGAAGGCTATTTTTAACGTCTGCACCCAACTCTGGAAAATCCTGACTTTTATGTTGCCTAGCAACCATACACGCTCTCCTTGTTAAGCAGTGAGCATATGAGGAGCTACAAGCCTCAGTGGTTCCCCGCGGTCGACGTTCAAACACGCTCGACTTTTGACTGTTGATGCGGACCTCTCGACGCGTGTCCATTCAGATAAAATCTTTTTTCATGTTCTAATACCATTGGAACATTTATGAACTCACATGCATATTTTATGCCCACATGCCCCACCATGCACCCTGCCATTTGTTGGAGGCTAATCCTGAGTGGACTGCTTTACACAAAATACAGTACGAGTACTTATGGTCAAAGCGATGAGCTTGGCTCAAAACGCACCCAGTTGAGTAGGAGTACTATTACCGTTTGACCCTGAAGCTTAATCTTGAACTTGATCTTAATCTTACTTAACATCCAGAGATTTCTTATTCACTTACTTTGGTTTGTTTTTCTTTCTCTCTGCATCTGTCCGTCTCCGTGTCCCTCCTTTATGTTTCATTTTACACCATTTCAGAGGACTTCTTGCCCTCCAGACTCTACACAAACTGGAGGCCCAGACGGGCAAACCCATTTACCAACTGTTTGATTACATCTGCGGTGTCAGTACAGGTAAATATGCCCTCCCGGTCTTGTTATGTGTACTGTAAATGTGGGTGTCTGCACTGTGGGTCACAGATTATCAGGGCTCAGCATTTGCCGGTCTGACCCATTTACTTCTTTCCTACATCTGGCTTCAACAGTCCCATCTGGACCCTCTGATAGCTGCTGATAGGCACGGTTAAATCTTTGTGTGTGTGGAAAATGTGCTATATTTTTGGGGTTGTTATTTTGGAGAAATGCAATGCTTGTTCAGTTATCTTTCACTTTCGCTATTATAATTGGGAGGAGCTGTATTATAAATACTTTGCTAAATAGAACCAACTTTTCTTTTAATGACTGTGACCTGCCTCTCCTAATCCCAATAGTTTCCCCATGCAAATCAGCCACAAGGGGGTAATAGTGGGCCGTACTCTACCCCTTAAACAACTTTTGTTTCTTCTACTTCTACAGCTTTATTTGTTTCCTTTACCTTCTCTCAAAAATAAATAGATCTATGCAAACTGTTTCATAACTAGAGTCCATCAAAGCTCAAGCCATGGGCTAGTTCTGGTGTCATTTGTCATTTAAGCAAGCACTTTTATCCAAGGGCAACCCGGAACATGTTTAGATGCATGTTATTGAGTGCTTAGGGGTAGGTACAGATAGACTGTGGACATTGGGATTCGAACCTAGTACCTCTGATCTATTAGAACTTCTTGCAAGCTTAGACCACTGAATTATTATCTTATCAGCAAATGCAACCCCCCCCCCTCCCAAATCATGCACAATCATCACAAATCAATGCATCGCAGTGTGTATATGGTCTCTGTGAGACCCATGCTAATCACATTTAAATTGCATTACATGGACCATTTCACACCAACGTCACCCTAAGCATATAATTCATCTGTCGCTTGGCTTCCCCCAACTCTCCCCCTCACTAGGTCAGATGTAGCCTCGAGCTCTGGACAATAATAGTTTATAATAAGAGGGTTAGGGTTAGTACGCATAACAAATCCGATTTGTATGTGTTACTAAGTGAAAAATTGGAGACCTTGTGTAATGTCTCGACCATGGAGTGGTGTTTGCATAATCCGCCATCCAAATTTTTTTGTTCTTTATTTATTCACACATACTTATTTTTAGATTTTTGTATATTTTTTTGTATATGTATCGCCAAGGTGCAGTGACGGCTTCTCTGTGTCTCTGTGATCCTCCCCAGGGGCTATATTGGGCTTCATGCTGGGTATCTTCCAGTACCCCCTGAGCGAGTGTGAGGACATGTACAGGAAGCTGGGCTCCGACGTCTTCAAGCAGAACCGCCTGGTGGGCACCGTGAAGATGGGCTGGAACCACGCCTTCTACGACAGCGAGCCCTGGGAGAAGATCCTCAAGTAGGTGCCGTGGTCCCACCGGGGGGTAATACAAGCTGCTTAGAGGAGGAAACGGCAGAGCAGTGAACAAATGAAATGAGTTTGAAATGTATTAATGGGATATCTGAATCACTGAGAGGCATTTAAGGGGTGAGTTTGAACCCAAAATGCTGAGGCAATAAACAATTAAGGAGAGGGATAAACTAAAGGAGTAGGTGTTACTTTTTACGGTTTTTATCGACCCATGATGGATGCACTCAATCCCTGAGCGGACTCTGTTCCAGAGGCGAGGGCCATAGACACTAAAGGCTGCCTGCCCTGGGCTCTGGGTTCTTTATGGATAGTGGTGGGACGAGGACAGCTCCCAGCTATTCTCATGGCAGGACTGTGGAATGTACTGACTTACCAGGATGAAGTGGGAATGGAAGTACCTCATGTCCGCCGTTATTAAAGTTGCATTTCAAGTCATTTTCGAGTTTCAATTAAAATTTTCATGCAATGTATCTAATTGTTCTGCAAGGATAATTTATTTACCTTTTGTATTACTCAGAGAGAATACTATTATAACTATCGTGGGACCAAGGAGCCCGCTTTAGACCTGATTGTGTCTACACTTCACAGACGAATCAAAAAGACCCATCAACCCGTTATCTTTCCCACAGAGAGAAGATTGGCTCTGATCTCCTGGTGGAAACCTCCAGAAACGAAAAATGCCCCAAGGTAAGCATTAGTTGAAAGCAAGGGCCCGTTCTCCCATCTAGTCCTGTTCAGACCACTGAGCTCTGTATCCCACTACGTTTATAATGAGGGTGGGAGAACCTGCTGGCTGGGCCCCTTTCGGGGTAATAATAAAGTTTTATACACACGTCTCCTCCTCATTTTTTTCCCCTGTGAGACAGGTGCCATGAAAACTGGGAGACGGTTTTTAAAATCCATTTTGGCACAGGGGGAAATGAAGTAGTTTTATTGGTTAAAGTCCATATTGGCATTATCTCCTATAACTCAACAGACAGAAATTATAATTATTATAATTAGTGAAAGAAAATATTTTCATACTGATGTCAACTGCGTCATAAGGCTGTGTTTGCATTCCTGCTCAGGAAATTGAGTTAACATTTTCTGTTTTGTGTGTGGATTACGTATTTCCCATTTGGTTCTTTTTTTAAAACCCATTATAATGGAAATGTAGACGACTAGCATTTTAATCCTAATCCGGTCATTAGTAGATGCCTCCAAAATGTACAAATTTAAATATATATATATATATATATATTTATAAATAAATATATATACATTTCACATTGTGACGGTTCTTCTCCTGCAGGTGTCAGCAGTGAGCGCCATCGTGAACCAAGGCACTCCTCTGAAGGCCTATGTGTTCAGGAACTACAACCTGATGCCAGGGGTCCGCTCCCACTACCTGGGGGGCTGCCAGCACCAGCTGTGGCAGGCCCTCCGGGCCTCCTCAGCGGCCCCCGGCTACTTCCAGGAGTTCGCCCTGGGCCCCGACCTCCACCAGGTGAGCTTCCGTTTCCTAATGATGCTTCCTGGTGTTTTCGTAAACCTATGGCTTAGTTGTGTAGGCGTGCGATGGGCCTGAGGTAGCCATGGTAATCCTATGTATAAGTCAGTGTACATATAGGCAAATAATAAGATGAGCACTTTAGTACGGGTCTATTGATTTAGACCCGTACTACATCGAAGGCATGCGAATGAAATGCATTTAGACTCAAGGTAATGTATCGACATGAGTATTGATTTCGTATTGAACGGAATCCCAGGTAGTGCTGTTGTTAGTGGTATTGAAAATACCCATCCGTGGTTATAAATGGATGTCCTTACTCCCTGTTTAATGGTTTCGCAAGCAGTGCATTTGCTTAAATATTTCAAGCATTGCAGTATTTCTTCACAGCTATTAAAGGTAACATAGGAGAGCCTGGAGTACCTTAAGCTATATATTATCTTTGGTCTTTTAGATTAATCATATTTTAGTCACTGAAGATGATGAAGGGTGTTCACTGCTTTAACTTCTTGAACCCCATTAGCCTAGCAGCAGTAGGTTGGTGTGAGCCTACTGAATCTGAACCCTGATCAGCAGAATTATGATTTATAGGTTTGTTTTCATGTGCTGTCAGCATCATCTTCCAGGCAGTCACATTTCGGCCGGCCTGAGTGAGTGATGGAGGCGGAGCCTGGGGCACTTAACTCATATCTCTGAACATGCACGCATTAGGCCGCTCCGCCATAACAACAACTCCACCACCAGCCATCCCCTCCCTAATACATCCTTAGCGATTGTCTCTGGATCAATGGCTTCAGCCCGGAACGCTCCCGTGATGGCTCAAGGTCTCGGATCAGCAGAGCTGGAATCGAGTCATCGTGTTTAGTTTTGTTCCCGCCCCCCCCTGCTTCTCGTTGGGCTGTGATGTAACCTTCATTGGACCTTCCGTGGGAGCTTTGACATGGGAACCGCGAGTACGGGCACACGCAGACGAAATCACGGGTAATCGGCTGGTAAAAATACACGCATGTGCGCTACTGCGCTCTTAAGGCGGGACCAAAGGAAGCGGGGCAGGTGATGCACATCAAAGAGGAAAAGGTCCCATGCAGACGGACAGGCCCCCCTCTCCTGTCCTAATTGGAAGTCGTGTTAGGTGTGCAGGGGAATGGGAAGGGCAGATGGGGGAGGAGAGGCAGAATGAAAGAGACTGGCTGATTTGAAGAAGAAAAAAAAAACACACTGCACACATACCGTGAGAGATTTCCTCAGCGTGCCATCTCACACGTCTCCTGGTACTTCAAGACGCATAAATTAGCTCCTTGCTGCTATTTGTTCAGCTCACATCGCTATCGCAATCGCAATCGCTACGGAGTTAATCATTACAGGCAAACGTTGTAATTGGATTGTAATTGGATTATGAACCTGGTTATTAATACCTATTAATGCTGATCATTAGGTAAACATGTTGAAAAAACTAATGTTTTAGTGCTAACAAAAAACTGTTGGATTGCTTCAGTTCATACATGTAGATTCTCTTTCAAAATGTATGATGACTTCTTATTACTATTAGAATTTTATTATAGCTATTGCAGTGTCTCCCCAAGAATTGCAAAGCTACTTTTTATCTCTATAAATGATGCCTGTGAGACTGAAAATTCCCTGTTTGGGAAAACTGCAAAATTAAACATTTCCCAATTGTATTTTCCTTCAAATGTCTCC
Source organism: Trisopterus minutus (assembly GCA_027122715.1). Taxonomy (NCBI): domain Eukaryota; kingdom Metazoa; phylum Chordata; class Actinopteri; order Gadiformes; family Gadidae; genus Trisopterus; species Trisopterus minutus. Next base: position 6,392,049 of record JAOPUD010000162.1, on the reverse strand, counting down.
TTTGCCAAAACGATATATCTGAAATGAGGGCGTGCTGTCCAAACGCCAACAGGATATATCTTCCCTACTCGGGCACTTGAAGCCTGACGCAAATTCCTACAGTCAACACTTCCTGACACACCACAAAAGTGAGCGGGACCAGCGTCTGAGTGCCCCCCCCCCAGACAGACGTCATAGTTATCAGGCTCTCTGCCCTGAAGCCTCTTGGACGCGCCGGACGCCGGCTGCAGACAGCAGAGCATAGCATGTCCTCTGTGTGTTGTCAGGATTCTCAGGCAAGGGAGTCATCTTGCCCTTTTACCAACGACACCCACACAGTATTCTGCTCGCCACCACC
>JAOPUD010000162.1:6257247-6268163 GCA_027122715.1 Trisopterus minutus | reverse complement strand
GAGGAGCGCCTCGCCGAGGAGCGCCTCGCCGAGGAGCGCCGCCCCGCTCCACGGCAGAGCTTTGGTTAGGATTGGTTTGGGACTGGGAAATTAGGGGAATGAGGGCGAGAGAGAGAGAGAGAGAAAGAGAGAGAGAGAGAGAGAGAGAGAGAAAGAGAGAGGAGAGAGAGAGAGAGAGAGAGAGAGAGAGAGAGAGAGAGAGAGAGAGAGAGAGAAATGCAGAGTCCGTTGAAATAGGGAGAAAGACAAAGAGAGAGAGAACATAGAAACTGGGAGTGAGAGAGAGTGGGAGGGAGAGAGTGAGAGTACATAGAAACAGGGAGTGAGTGAGCGAGAGAGAGCGAGAGTGAGAAAGGGGGGTCACACTTGTGTCCCCACTGCTTTGTCATAGTTTGATGAATGTGTTAAAAAGGATGGCTGGAGCCACGCCACAATTGCGGGCTTGTTCTACGTTAAAATGAATGTTTGCTCAGTTATATTCACGGCCACAAAGACCCCCCACCACCCGTCCCCCTCCAGCACTTGTACTGTTCCTTTGGAGAGGTGTTGCTAGGATACGGGGCAAAAGACGTGGAAGACGAAAGCCTATGTCTTGCCTTCCTCCAGCTGCAGACATTTTGTCCGACTTATTAAGTGTGTCTCTGTGAGGGAGGGTGGGTGCGTGTATGTGTGTGTGTGTGTGTGTGTGTGTGAGTGTGTGTGTGATTTACCGAAAATGCACGTTTTCGTTTGTATAAGTTTGCCAGTTTGGAGACACTATTAGCTTAACAACGAAGCGTGAATTCAGATACAGCTCATTACGGAGCACGTGGCGGGTTATATCACGCTGCTCAAGAAAGCCTGCAGATAGGCTGGGCAGATTGGACCCAGTAGTACTCTTCATATTGGGAGTCTAACCTCATAGCTGCTAGGAGTAAAGCTACTCCTACCATCTCCTCATTCTCTGCAATCCTCCACACTCTCTCTCTCTCTCTCTCTCTCACTGCCTGCCAACCGAACAGGCAAGATGGCTGAGCTCCACCAATCAATATTGTCTCCCTAATGTTCAATTACACTACACCAGCAAATATCGGGCCAGCAAGGCATGGGAATGAATGAGTAGCCAGGTGTGTGGATTGATACCTTGTGCCGGGAGCACTCTCACACGCACTTGACATCATAATGTAGCTAGCTAGGAATATTTACTACCGCTAGCTAAGCACAGAAGCTAGTGCCACCAATTTTTTTTTACACAGGGGTGGAGAAAATCTGAGCAAAAACAATCAGCATTAGGGACAAATCATTACGCCTTAGACCAAGCGGGTCCTAATTGAGTTGTTATTGGCTTTCTCGTTAAAAATTGAGTTAAATCCAGTGTCCTAATGCGATTTTACTGACGAAAATTATGCACTTAGTGTGATATATGAAGCAATGTTTAGACTAACCTCTCCGAAAACGTTTAGATCAACCGGACGTCATTGTTTGCGTGCAATTGAAACAATTTCGGACAATTTATTTTGCTCAATTTAACAGGGCGTGTTTAACAGGGCAGTAAGACGTCATTGTTATTAGCCTTGCTGGAAGCCCAGCTCGCTGCAACCCCGGGCCTTCAGAGGAGATGAAGGCGTGCTAATGTCCACGTTTAACCACGCAGCTGCTGCCTGTCATAGCGGCGGGGCCTGGCACCAGGCTGTTAGCTGCTAGCTGCTAGCTGGTTGTCGTGTTATGCTAACAGGCCTGGAGGGAAGGGGGAACGATGCGATGCACCAGAGACGCTCGGTGACAGACATCATCACTGTTGGTTAGCGAGGGCCATCCGGCTGTCCTGTCAATCATTAGTCCATCTCCCACCTTGCTGTTGCCAAGCCCTCCAGCCTGGGTGAGGGCTTGGGGGCATCAGGGCTGTTTTGCCTCACAGACTCGGCGTTTGATGCCAGATGTTTTTTAGGTTTTTTTTTGGATGGTGAACTGTGTCATTATTGATGAGTGTGTGGTGTATCCGTGACATGTCGAGTCATGTCAGGCCTTGAGAGGATTCGGTCTCCTCTAGTGTTTTGAATGTTGCGTGTGTCAACGCAACGCAGGTCTCTGCGGGTGGTTGTAAAGGAGATTATTCTGCTCTGTTCAGAGGACGTTGAAGACTCAGTCGCCGAAGTTACAGCGACAAGTAGATTTGTGGTTCCAAGCGGAATGCGATATGAGGTACAGCTGAGTCTCAAGACAGGAGCGCATGACAACTTAATTAGACCACCTTTCACCCAGTTCCTCACCCTGATCCTCAGACTACAGATTCATCATATTTATTAATATGAGTCTTGAACATTTAAGGTGATTTACATTTTTGGCGTAAAACATGCATAAAAGTATTATGTAATAAAAGTATAGAAGGATAGACAGACAGACAAGCAGGCGGGTAAAAAGACACTGACACTGACTGACTGCCATGTAGGCAGATAGAATGACTGACAGACAGACAGACAGACAGACAGACAGACAGACAGACAGACAGACAGACAGAAGGACTGAGTAGTGTTCCCCCCTGAAGGACTGCTGCAGAGACATGAAAGTAGATTTGGACAGAATCATGAGGAAGACAACAATGGCTGGTCGGTTGGTTGGCTCCTCAGATACAATGCTGCTCTTTGTTCATCACAAGAACGCACACTTCCATTTGGACCTTGGACCCTTTATCCTCTGGGCATAATCAACTCTCCCCGAGACACAGTCACATCGGACTTGCAAATTAAAGATTAAGATTAGATCTTGTATGACAAATACAAATCATCTTTTGTCAGGTTCAAATGGGAACACTCTGTATTGATGTTTTAGCACTTGGTCATTTGGCAGACACTCAAATCAAAAGCTGTTTACAGTGATTTCAGATGCATGACATTAAGGAGGGTTAGGTGTCTTGCTCAAGGCTGGTACTTACTGGTACACCGTGGACACAGGGGATCGAACCCAGTTCAGTTTGCTTGGGGTCAGGCCTAGGCACTACATTATCCTCCCACTCTCTAATCTCTCTCTCTCTCTCTCTCTCTCTCTCTCACTCTCACTCTCACTCTCACTCTCACTCTCACTCTCTGTGTCTGTGTGTCCTTCCTACCTCTCTCTCTCTCCAGGAGAAGAAGCCAGTCCAGCTCATGTCCCACCTGCTGTAGCTGTCCAGCCGTCATCTCAGTGAGCGGGCTCCAACCAGTAGCAGAGCCATGCTGCAGCTCCACCTGCTCCTGCTGCACCTCCACCTGCTGCTCTCCTCAGCTTCCATAGGTCAGTAGACCGCCTCCTCCCTTCCTCACCTCCCCCCTCAGCTTCCTGTCTGGAATGTATACCGCTTCCTGTTCCTATTCAAAGAAGTTAAGCTATATTCCAGGACTCTTCCGGACTCAAATCCTGGACCAATGACGTAATTGGTCCAACATTTGTGATTCAGTGATTTGTTTTTATGAAGCAGTACTCTCGTATATTATTAATAACCAAGCGTGACACCCACCCTTTAATTGACAAACGTATGTAATGACATAAAAACATTTAAAGCAAGAAGCAATAAAATACTTAGCATTTTATACTGTGCGAGTTACGAACGAGAACTACACAAAATAACATGGCGTATTGTTTTGGCCTAAGTGGCTTGCTTTGTCTCTTTGGACCCGAACTCACTGGCCTCTTGAGTGCTGGGTGTCTTATGTGTAGATTTACAACTACTACAAATGCATAGACTGTGGGACCATTCCTGCACAACAATAACACCCTTTTTTCATCTCCTTTTTGAAAAGACTAGGATGAGATGGTATGGTATGGTCAAGCTATGTATGAGGAAGATCAGGATAGAAAGGTAATTTACTTGCATACAGAAAAATAAAATGTAACAAGCTGAAGTGAGGACGTTTGGTCAAAAAGACACTCGGTTAGTTGCCTGCTGAATAAATTATATTAATAGTAATTTGCCTACTTTCACCAAAGGCTTTTGCATCACATTACGTTAAGATATAAGTGCCCCACTTAAAATGATTAACAAGGCCACATAAAAGGAAAAATACATTTATGGACCAAAAAACACATTACCTCTTTCATAAAAGTGCCTAATAAATGTGGCACTCGTCTGTTTCGTCAACTTTTCATTCCAAAACGTCTACACCGCAGCACCTGCTGGAGTGCAAATAAATACCTTCTTCACTGAGTAAGTTGATTGTTACTTCGGTTATATTTTATATTTGACTCGAGCACAGCGGGCTCAGTTTTGAGATGCGAGTGTGAAAACAGCTATGGGTAGGAGCAGAGCAGAGGAGACGGATAACAGCAGGGGCAGGGAAATAACTGTCTAAAGAAAAACTACTCATCCTCTGTGTGTTTACTTCACGAAAATAAACACATCACATCGCACGGCATTGAGCCTGAACTCTCCTTTTGAGTGACATCACGTTATTCATAGTTCACTTTCCCAAGCATAAACTTCACTCAACGCGTAGCTCCCCCATCGAAACATTGCTGTGAATTTGGAAAAGGATATGTGATGTTGTGTGGTTGTTTCGTCCTACTATATCTTATATTAGCATAATCATAGTACTATAAAAGCTTTAGAATTTTATAATTGATAATAATAATAACGGGCAATACATCAAAAATAAGGATGAAACCAGAGACATATTTCCTTCCTATAGTTTGTTCAACGTGTGAGGGCTTTTATGTGGGCCTCTGTGCAGCAGCGTTCTCTACTGTTAGTGCAGGCAGACAACAGCCATCCATACTAAATAGGTCATGTCCTCGGCTCGGCCAAATCGTCCTGACGTCTCTCTTGAAGGGTCCACAAGCTAGCTCATGTGACACTATATAAGTCATACAAAAATAATCTAAACTCTGTCCTAGAATCTGTGGACAGACCCCGGCATATTTACCATTCTTCAAACTCTTATTTGGCTTTAATATTAACACAGCTGTGTCTAACATTACAACAATAACATGTCTCCCCACCAGTGATGACGAGTCATGGATTTACTGGATGTGTTGTGTATGTTAACATTAAGGTCTTACTAATAGTGATAGGTTTAGACATGTCCCCGGGTTTCATGCTTTATGTCTTGTATCTATATCTGACTTATCTTTATAAGTCAGCAATCTCACCCAACCTCACATGTGTTGGAGATTCCTTGGTATATCAGTTGGCTCCAAACTTAGAGTTCGGGAAACGCTGCTGTGAAGTGACTATACAACGCACCAGCTGCTGGCACCCTTAATTAAAATCAAACTCAATTAAAACATATTCCGGGATGTTCCTCACACAACAGGCCTAATAATCAGCCAACGTTTGAATCTTGCGATGACTACAGTCATGAGCACCGCGAGAGCCCCGTCACAAAGTCAAAACCAAAGACCTGCACTAGCCGGGTTTGTTGTCAGCATTAGCAGGGATTCTGGAGTGTGTTTTGCCACTCAGTGTGTTTTTCCACTCAGTGGGTCTTCAGCTCAAGGCTGGCTGTCAGCGCCCAGCTGCTTTAACCTTCACTCTGCTGATTTATGTTTTGTACGAGCCACCGATATGTCAAAGAAATGTGTTCGGGATGTTAATATTAATAACGGGTCTTCCAACTGAATCGGGTTTAAAAAATAAACACGTTCTTCATTGCAGCATTTGGAGTAGCAAAGTATCTGGAGTCTAGGTTTGATTGTTTCCTAGAGGGATGGACGTGAAAATAACTGGATTCAGTATCAGTGAATGATAATGTTGGCCGCATCTTTGTGAGGTCATTGCATAGCAACATAGCAGTTATAATAGTTTTGCTTTTTGCTTTCGGAACGCTGGCTACTTCATCACTATGAAGCACCGCCGATTTCATTTTGGTGTTGAAAGCGTTTTTTTTAAATACCTTGGATTGTGCACACGCCTACAGAAACACTTTGTGGCTGCACATGCTGAATGAAATATTAAAGGCTGACACACATGTCTGTAGCACCGCGCCGGCTGATATGACTCTCCCCTTGAACCCTGTTTCAGACGCAGCCATGTATGGGGAGCCCGCCGACTTCTATGCAGGTAAGAACAGCGGTCTGCCACGCGGGACTTTTATTGTGTAATATCATCTTTCAAACTAAGAGTCCTAGAAAATAGAGCTCCCATTTTAATAAGCAGATAAGCAATTTGCACTTAACACGACGCTGCTTCCCAAATAAAGCACACATAGAAAATGCACATGCACATGCACGCACTCCGGCACGTGCACATACATACACATGACGCGTGGATGTGTGTAGCCGGTTCTAGACGCGAGGAATGAGCCACATTGACTTTGACCTCGGAGGTAAAGTGAAGAGAAGTTCAAGTGAGCTTTCATCCTTCCGACGGGGAATAACAGAGCGGCATATTCAATTATGAATGACTCGATCCCACCACTGCTGTGTGTGCTGCCGATTCTCACTATTTTGATTAAAAAGGGAATACTGGCAGAGTGGTTTTGGTTTCAGAGGCACATGCCTTAACAAAAAAAGGTCAAAAGTTTATTACAGAATACGTGTGCAATACTATTTTCCGTTAGTCGCTTCGTTAAATCTGTGTCCCTTAAGCATAGACAACATGGAAGCCAAATGAACAAGTGTTTCGAAAACAAAACTGTTTGATGCCCGTGATTCTTCCGAAATACCCAGGTCGGAATATTTATTTTTCCCACAATGTCAAATCAAATGTTGAGAAATTGTTCTGTATTCACAAAGTTCATCTTTCACAGTGTTTGTAAACCTGTGTACTTGTTTGCCACACAATTATTTTCACTATTTCTAACCCTTCCTTTGGGGCAGAATCCTATTGCAGATTCCTTCAGCAGCTGTTAAAATGGAAATGCCATTAGAGGCTGGCTAATGACCATCCCTGATCACACCTTCTGGGCTATACTTCCTTTATTTGCCCCTATGGATCCAGTCACAACTTCATTGGTTTCCACTGGAGTATGTCGGTGGCTTTGTGGTTGAATTTCACACGGCGAGTTAGCTGCTCAGCCAATGTTGATTCGTCCAAAGAATGTGCTAGCCACGGGCCTATCTGAGTGATGATAATGGGACACACGCTTCCTTCACTCGGTCTTAACTACAGTGTAATTCCATGTTGAATGGCTCTCTGGGTAGGGACAAAGCACCGAGCACCAACCATCCATCTCCCGTGTCCCCTTCTTCTCCCAAACGCTCTCCCAAATGACACTCAGGGTCACTGACCCAAGAAGGGCACTCCCCTTCTCCCTAAGGAAGCGAGCATGCTGTGTTTACTCTGTCGGGGCCTCTGCATTTCATGTCAGGCGGCCCGAGGAAAAAAAGCCACCAAGATGGGTTAGAAGTGTCTGGAGCCTCCATGGCCGATCTTTGGCCATCGGCTTCTCACTCTCGCCTCCCCCTAAGGAGTGGTAGGAGTGCAGTGGTATGTACTCTGTGTCTGCCTGTCGGCTCTACTTAGAGCTGACCCTCCCAGATGGGACTGCACGGTCCTTCGCTCCCTCCTCGCGGCCCGCAGGAGATGAAGGGTGCGAGCGAGGGGAGCCTAATGAAAAGATGTCCCAAGGACGTTTGTTGATATCTTCGCCGATACGTTTCGCTGATTGCCCTCTCCTCGTGTTCATCCAAGTCTAGTGTAGCCCTTTAATCTATGGATGATGCCCACCACCACCGCTGTGCGTGTGTGTGTGTGTGTGTGGACGGCATCAGTCCTTTGGATGGACATTGCAGTAATTACCTCATGGATTATTGAGGTTTCAGGGCCTATATGTGGGTATCACGGAGGGAAGATGGATGAAAGCTATTTCTGTGTGACGGTGTGATTCATTATACATGACTCATTTCTGCTGGAATCAGAGGCGCTGCGTGGTGGGGGCTCCATAAACACCCGACGTCCTCTCCACCCAGCAGCTCTCCAGGCCGCCAATAAGGCGAACGCAAAACGCTGTTGGTGTGCTTTCATACGGTCGCTCCTGAGTCCTGACCAATCGGATTTCAGGATTCGCGTTTTTTTGTTTGTTATGAACGACGTCAAACCAAGTGACTGGCCTCACAACAAAGTGCTGGGCTTTCGTCACACGCTGCGGGAGGGAGTTTGAGATGTCCTAGCCAATAATGGCCGGCCAACGCTTTTCTGAATGAGCATATTGTGCATCCTGCCGCTGTTACGTTCGTTTAGCGTTGAGGAGGGGAGTGCAGAGGGTGCAGTGTCCCCCACTGCGACCATGAGCTTGTCTTCACGGCACACTTCCTCTAATTAACACGGGCCACGACAGGGCCAGGGTTCACCAGCTGTTTGTGTCCAGTGTGTGTTCATTGTAGTGGGCTGGCCCTGCATTATAATGGGCCCCATTCACATAAGGGGCCATCTTGGTCCTAAATGTGGAATCGGCGTTGGTGCCAGCTAGCTTTTAGAACTGAGATGGACCCAAGTTGGCCTCTTGAATGAATAAGGCCCATGGCATGGAATTGTGTGCGTGTGTATTTGTCTGTGTGTGTGTGTCTGTGTGTGTGTGTGTGTCTGTGTGTGTGTCTGTGTGTGTGTCTGTCTGTGTGTCTGTCTGTCTGTCTGTCTGTCTGTCTGTGTCTGTGTCTGTCTGCGCGCGTGTGTGTGTGTGTGCGTGTGCGTGTGCATGTGCGCGTGCGTGTGCGTGTGCATGTCTGTCTGTGTGTGTCTGCTGTGATTGTTTTCTTGAAGGGAAAATCAAGGGGAAGGCAGGCTGACAGCGAGGGGTAAATTGAGGAAGTGGGGATGGTGCTTGGTCAGATGTTGTGATGCTGTGCCCAGGACAGCGTGTGGGGATGGGACTGGACATCAGGCAGGGGACATCATGGCTGTGTCCGTAAGCCTGTGTGTAGGCTGCAGAAAAACTCACGTCATCTACTGTGTAATGACTGAGCAACGCTGGCGCTGTCGGTCGTCTTCTTTCTAGACGACAGTACAGCGCGAGGTGCGGAACGACTGAATCTTTTTTTTTTATTCTGCGGTAATTGCTCTTTATTCTGCCCAGAGCCATGTTGCGCTTGGTTGTTTTTAAGGGAAATAAGGTTATTATAGTAATCATCCAACTTGACACAAGCCCACATAAACCCCATCTAAACACACTCCTTTTGTTTATCTCCGCTGCAGGTTGTTTTTTGGATTTCTTTTATATTATATATTAAATTATAACACATAATTTCTCGCAAACACTACAATTGCTGTCATAGTCATCCCTGAGCTTCTACCCACACGTTGGTCACCAAACCACAACGTTGTTTTAGCCAAAAACCGAAACAAGAGCAGAGATACATCCGAGGATAAATCGGAGGAAAACCTCAGTTTGCAGTTCCCATATTAAGGGGCGCATTAGCTCTGGGATAGCCTGTGCCTTCTGGTGTGGCGGCGTAGTGCATGGGAACGTGTGTCTGCCTCCCCGCAGATGGCCCTGTTTAGAGGCTGATCGTGGCTGACAGCCTTCATAACGCCACCGTCCACATCCCACAGTGGCCTGCTGTAAATATTCTGTTTGGCTGTTACCCAAGCCAAGGGCGTCTCAGAACCATATTTCATGCAATATTTAATGTTTACGTTTGCTTGAAGTGAAGCGGAGCTGTTCAATATTGTATTTTTGGAACCGATTGAGTCGGTATTTGTTTAGTGAGGACGGTTAGACCGATGAGACTGCCTGCCTCTGTGACTCTGGGTTCTGGGAGACGATCATTTTGCCGCCCTGGTACCACTTCCTACTGTACATATGTTCGCCGTCCCACTGGGCTCCCTGCCAATTTGCATATGTAAACACGCCACAGATGCAACCGCCTCGAAACCGCCCCAGCTGTTGAGCAAAGTTTAGCTGAGCTAGCGTTTGTCAGTTAAAATTTGTTGGCGCACGTTTGAATATATATACCCTTCTGTCGTAGTAATTCTACGATGAAAACAATCAGCTGTGGCTTCGGGCCACCCTGAATTGAAAGACAAGGAGGGCGTTATGCAGCCACGCTCCGCCGTTAAAAGGCAACCCCCGTTGTGAACGGGGTACGCACGTGGTATCACAAGTCATACTGTCTACCAACAGCTAAAATGACAAGTAACGCTGCGCTGAATAATTGATTCCGAAGCAGTGACGGCACAGATTGGTGGCTCCCAGATGGAATGGAGTCCAGAGTGGTGTAGTGGTGGTAGTAGTGCAGGCTGATGTGTTTTCAGATCACATGAGAGGACCCTGTCCTGCTGTCCGGCCTACGCGCTGAATGGCGCGCTGTGTTTAACACTGAAGTTGGTCCGGAGAAGGGCATCTTTATCCCTCCAGTTGGCCCAGGAGACAAAGGCTTTTTTCTTTCAATCAGTCTTTGTGTGTGGCTGTGTAGTCGGGTCAGTCGGTCCGTCTGTCTTTCTGTCTGTCCGCTGGTCCGTTAGATTAGTCTGGGCCGTGTAAATGATTGCTTGACCTTGTTGGAAATCGCCACAGTACAATCCACCGGTTAAGTGGTGCCAATGGAACAGAGAAGGAGGGGGAGAGGGGTGGAGGGTGGTGGTGGTGGTGGTGGTGGTGGTGGTGGTGGTGATGGTGGTGGGTTGGGACGGGACAAGGGAGTAGAGAAGGAGAAGCACACACAGATTGAGGGAGTTCAATGAACAACTGGGGACATGGCCTAAAGTGCCATTGAACCAAAATCGTGTCTTGATTCCAGCTGAATAAGGAGCTTAATAACCCTCTAAGAGAGGCACATTGAGCGAGGGGAAAGGGTGACTCGAGTCAAGTCTGAGGGATGGATGGGTTTTATTGTTTGTCTTGTTTGCTGTTGTAATAATGATTACAACAGCAAACAAGTGTGTGGAAGACTGCCCAGAAGAGGAGCTAAACAGTGGCTGACAGAGACAAGGGGGAAACCTGGAATGATGGGGAGGGAGGGAGAGAGAGTGAGAGAGAGAGAGAGAGAGAGAGAGAGAGAGAGAGAGAGAGAGAGAGAGAGAGAGAGAG